>CM042182.1:581630-591630 GCA_023376005.1 Doryteuthis pealeii | reverse complement strand
ATCAAACTCGCTATTCAGTAGTAATGAATCTGCAATACTAGCTTGCTAAATATTATATCAAAATGAAACCTTCACAAATCCCTAATAAGTTTGACATGGGCAGGATGTGATAGAAGGTTACTAATATTGGGCAACAAGCTAGGATCGAACTCGCAATCCATTAGTAAAGGACCTGCGATATTAGATTGTTAACCATTACATCACGATGGGAAGCCTTTTATACCCAACCCGTTTGCCAAGCGTAGGAATTGACAAAAGATCGTAATTATGGGACATAAAAAATATCCCATATATATATATATATATATATATATATATATATATATATATATGAGAGAGTAAAATGAGGCAATCAATCCGACAGTATGTGTAATGTAGACAAACCCGGGATGTTATACTGGATGGAAGTTTATTATTGGTCGTAGTGTCAACGTTCAAACTTTTCGGTTTATATAGAAACCTTCCTCAGAACAATATGAAACATGTGTGCATCATCTTTTTAACAATAAAACCTTTTTTCTTTTACTGATTTTATATTCTCCTGAAGAAGGTTTCTATATAAACCGAAACGTTCGAACGCTTAATACAATTTCAACTTGAAAAGATTTAACGATTAGAAATGTTGCTCAGCCGACAGTAAAGGTCAAACTCGCTATTCAGTAGTAATGGAGCAGCTTCATTACACTATGATGTGACTCCTAATTTGTATTAGATTCATATTACGACTTTGTAATTTCATTTCATTTCAGTATTTTTAGATATTACGGTTTTTGGGGTTATTGGGGTGAGGTGTATTTTGGGGTCACAGTAAGATTTGTTTGTTTTTTTTGTTTTGTTTTACGGCATATCAACCCCAGTAGGTCATTTAATGCCGACAAAATTTTGAAATATTCATTTTTAATCGATACTCAATTTTTTATAAACTCAAGTTTTTCTATCTAACCCATAGATGGAACCGTAACACCACATTCCCAAAACCTCCAAAACTGGAACCTCACCATCAGATAGAGTTTAACGTCATACCCAGTACATGAAGACCCTCAACCCTCTTCTATTACCCATATGATAAAAAGGGCTTGGGTTTGCCATAAGGGCAATATGGTTGCGACACTCATATAAGTGCTAGAGCTTTGGCATGGCCAGCCGATTGATCGCAGGGGGTATCTCCGACCGCCCGTCTAGCCTAAGTAAGGGCCTAAATAGAGTGTTGCATGTCATGGACTGCTTATTCACCAGGATTCCATTCTTAAGCATCACGGGTCGCCACACACGGCCAACAGGTGGCCCTATTGGGGGAGTTTTACTCCCCTTCAGAATGTTCAGGTGGTGTATTCTAAAGCTCCAGGGCGGTACTGTAAGGTAATACACGCTAGTAGTGTGCATAGCATGTTTTATTGATTTTTAAAAATTATTATCTTAAATGAATGGAATAAAAAATAAAGATTTTAAAGTTATCTATTAGCCTGAAAGACTTAATAAAACATTTATAAATGTGCAACGTTGTATGTTATATCAAATAAAATAGACATGACCGATGACCAAGTTCTCAGAATTTGCTATATTATGTTCATAATTTATGTTGCATAGCCTCTTTCTTACTTCTATATCTGGTCGTCTTTTCTCCTGGCCGTCTTGGTATGCTTCGTCTTGGTCTGGAATCTTCTAGGGTCTGGACTTTTTTAGGGACTTCGGGTCTGGTCTTCTATTGGGGATTTCTCTTTATCAGAAGCCCTGTGTCATTGTTAGTTTTTTAGATAATAAACACAAGACTTCGATTTACTTGATCTTATTTTATTTTTAAATCCCCAACCAGACAATCTGCGCAGATGAGAACGGCGGCGCGTAATACGCGACTTACAACCTACGAGCTCGGCTCCTACCTTCTAACTGACTGAAACTTACTTACTATCTGAACCGGAAGAGAAGGTCCTCTCTACCGGTTCTCACATCTGTCCCCGGAGGATAGAGTTAGGACTGAGATCAAGCTTGTCACTCAATCTTCAAGGCCGTCAGTTGCACTTAAAACGCCATCTTGTTTTCTACACTATTGCGCATAAATATTAGGTATCTAATGATTATGTAACATTTATAAGTAAAACTAAATACATATGTAAAATTACTCGATCAATTTCGTTTATATTTGAACAAAGTATTATATAAAGTGTTATAGGTGATTAACCCTATAAAACTAATGGAATGCGCCGACGGGTTACTATAAGTAACAGGGACAATTGTGGCTTGGGGGTAAGCCAATGCGAGTAAGCCAATAACTATTTGTCGGACGTAATTTCCACTTCCCTGTATTGTATTTGTTTACTTTCTGTTAATATATTTCCTACATTTGTTACCCATTGTTTTGTTCTTATTTGACCCCTTAAAACCTCACAACATAAAGTAAATGCAATAATCTATCCTAACAAATTACAAATGTGGGTGAAATTTTTGAAAGGTTTCTATTAGTTTCTTTTTTTAATGGCACATAAAGCTTCTTAGGTTATTTAATGCTAAATTAACCCTTCTATAAAAATGGCAGTGGAATCCCATAACTTGATTGTTGTAATATATGATGCACGAATTTTTGCTTTATGGTAAATTTGGATGACCGTCTTGCATTTACGGATCCGGTTAACTAGCCAACCCTCCTGATCATGTGATCACTTCAGCTTAATACAAGATGTTTACGTAATTAAATCAAAAGAATTCTTTTGATGAAAATGTCAATTGGTCACTTCAACGAAATCTGGACACACGGACACAAAGATCAGAAAAGTGCAAAAAGATGACCGGCATGGATAAGTGTTGTACCGGCCGTTCCTACAGTGGAGAATATACACCGGTTCTCACTATAAATAGTGAGACACCGAGTGTAAAGGGAGTAACTGTTACCGTTAACGACAAGCTAGTCGTTCATGTACCATTATTGTAAATACACTTGTCTTATTTTACCCTATCTCGACTTGACTTCTTTTTTTTACTGTTGAAATTTATATTATTATTATTATTATTTAGTCAGTATAGTAGTAGTAGTTGTGTTGTTGTTGTGTTGTTGTTGGTTGTATGTTGTTTAAGTCTTTTATTTGTTTTTGCTCGGTCATTTCTTTTGTTGGTTGGAGCAGAATAATTATCTATTTTTTTCTTTGAATAGAAGCGCGAAGAATGCGTTAGAAATAAATCAAAATAAAATGCGACAAAGACATTTCGGTGAACTGCTTGATAGAAATGAATAAATAATAGAATAAAACAAAAAGTCTTTGTCGGTATTGAGTATAAGTAAAGAAGAAGAAGAAATATTTTGGGAAATTTTTTCTTTCTTTCTTTCTTTTTTGTTGAGAGGATCGCGCGACAAAAGTGAAATCAATAAAGATCCGATGAGATTTGCTTGTTGGTGATTCTGGCTACAATGACTTGACGCATGCGCGCCGCCGCCACAATGGATGCGCGGAAGCGTTATTTGATTTATAGAAACTGGCATATTATTATTATTTATTTATTTTTGTCAGAACAACAGATTTTTAAGAAGAAAACACTTTCCTTATGCTACATCAGCGAACTTGCTAAAATACACACCCTGTCTATATATCTTTCGTACAGACCTAATTCATCTTTTCCTTCTCATCTGTCTATCTGCTGATGAGTGTCCCGTATGAGTGTGTCTGTCTGTAGTCTGTCCGTCCTGCTCATTCCTGTCTCTTCTCTCTCTTTTCTCTCTCTTCCTCTACTATATATGTAATATATAGTATATACATATTATATTATTATACAATGATATACATACATATATATATCATATAAATATATAAATATACATATATTATATACTAATATATATATACAATATTTTTTATAATTTAAATATAATAATATATTATATATATATATATATATATATATATATATAATATATAATACTTATTATATATATATATATATATAATATATTATGGAGAAATGTAACGAGGTTATATCCGACAGTATGGGAGAAGGCGAAACGTGTGCATCGTCGACATATAACATCCATTTTCCATAAACATCCGTGTTGTCTATCTTTTCCCATTTATAATATATAATATATTATACTATATATATATATATATATTATATATGAGAAGTAAACAAAACAAACAATGTGTTTTGATATGGCGTTTTAGCAACAACATTTTGGGATAATATGTGCCTTTATAGTCGTACCTTAATTTTAAAATAATTAATTGATAATAATGAATTAGGCAGTTGTCAACCTATTCAAATGTAAGGCTCAAACAAATCGAGAAAAAAATATTATATATTATATATGTGTCTGTGGGTGTGTGTGTACGGTGTGTGTGTCGTGTCTCCTTAATGCTACAGTCAACGAACATTCTTAAATACACATTCTCTCTATATATCTATGTCAAAACATAACTCTCTGTCTGTCTGCCGTTTCGTTCTCTCTAATCTCGTCTCTCTCTATATCTCTCATCGTCGTCTCTCTTCTTTTGTTCTACCTCGTATCTACTATTCCTATATATATATATATATATATTTATATATATATGTGTGTGGTGGTGTATATATATATATATATTAATATAGTATACTATATATATAGTATATAGTATATATATGTCCTTAATGCTACATCAGCGAACATTCTTAAATACACACTCCTGTTTTTTTTTCCCCTTATTATATCTGTATACAAACCTAACTTCATATTGTTCCTCTCCTTAGTCTGTTGTCTGTCTGTCTGTGTCTTCTCTCTCTCTCTCTCTATATATATTATCAATATATATGAAATTGTGTGTGTAAAATGGATAAAAGATAACCTACTCGAGTTTCATGTCTGAATCGTCAGGGTCAATCCGCGAATTATCAATTTCGGAGATTAATGACCTTGGTACCGATTTATGACGCGTTGAAATGGGTCTTTTTATATTATATTTTTGTTTTTCATATATATATATAATTATATATATTAATTAAGTACTATATATTATATAATAGTTTGATTTATAATTTGCTAAGGCATTGTGTTTATATTCGTTTGATGGTTGTGGATGCCAGTGTAATCAAAATGAGATAACTATGATGTTGCTTGTTTACTTTGATTTTATTCTTAATATTTCGAGGTAAAGATCTCTTCGTCAGATTTCGAAGGTCCGAGCTGTTACGTGCAGCTAGGTTATGTCCTTGTTATACTCTTCCTTGAAATTGAAGATTATAATATATATATATATATATATATATAAATATATATATTATTATATATTTATATATATAATTTAATAACAGCGTTGGTAAGATCCTTGCGGAGAGAAAAAAAAACAGCAGAAAGTTGATTGTAAAAATATACTACCAAACATCAACCAGGAAGAAAAAACATTTTGAAAAAAAGAAAGGACAAAGATACGTACCAACAAAAGAATCTATTGGTACATGTATTTGCCAAAGAAAAAAAACAATTATATGTTATATTATATGTATATAAGATATATATATTCATTAACCGCTAGAGAAAGCTAATAAGTAAAAATTGTTCGATACTAAGTAGAGCCAATAATAAGATATCTAATGAGTCGACGAACTACTACTAGTTTCGCATAAAGCTCTTCAGGGCTAAAATCTGACTATATATGTATAATAAAATGGATGAGAAAACACATAAATTGTTAAAGTGAATATATTTTACAACTTTTACATTGTTAATATTGCCAATATTTCGGTTTAATCAAAAAATCTTCATCATTTTCTGTTTCTCTCTTGAAGAACCCAACACATGTTGTGTGTGTGTGTGTGTGTGTGTGTTGCTTGCAACAATATTCCGCTTCATAAATTTCTACATTAATTTGTTAGGTAATTGTTAGGTTATTAATTTACTAAATTTCAAAGTCGACAAAAGATTTATATCAGAATATATTTATTAGTTTACATTCCTTCAACTATTATGCATATATTCATGGGATTTCATAGGTCGATCAAGTATATTCAACACACACACACAACACATACGCACACACACACATCGCCACACACAACACATATTATATATAATATATATATATATATATATATATATATATATAATATTATATATAATATATATATATATATTGACACACGTATTATACATCACAGATTGGAGGTGCGTGTTGTAATGGTTAGAGTCGTAGGAAATGGAGTCGTCGACTCGAGTCAATTCCTGAAAAAGCTGTTTTGCATTTCACATTTGTTTGCGCTAATACTATTGGAAAGTTGTGAATTCCTACTCTCCGTCCAGCTATGGGTAAATGGCAGAGCAGACTGGGCTTTAAGCATGGCTAAGTAACCAGTCTAGAAGGAAGGAAAACACTGAATTGCAACCTGTTAACTCCGCTTACGAAATTGAAATTGAACTCTCGTCGCATCCTGCTCGTATCGAGGGGTTGCTATATATATATATATATATATATATATATAATTATATATATATATATATACAAACACAGACACATACACATGCACACACACACACACATATATATATATTATTATATTATAATACATATAACAACACCATCATGTATATTACACACACAGACATCATATATTTATATATATCCAAATTGTATACACACACACACATGTATATATATACATATATATATATTACTAATACATCAAACAAAAACGCACACAGGCGTGCGCACGCACACACATACACACACACACACACATATATATAATTATATATACTATATATATATATATATATATATATATATATATATATTATTATCATGCATTGTCTTTTTTCCCCTCATATTTGAATATCAGCAAAACAACCAAATACGAAAAGCAGATGCTCGCAAATTTTTGTTTTCATTAATAATTTATTTTTATCGAAAACCCTCTGGATGGTTTGCTAACAAACTAAACACTGCAGAGTCGGCTTATTAAACATCATTCGTTAATGAACTTGTGTTTTTTTTGGGTTTTTTCAATTTTTATAATATTCTACATATTGTCGGATTTACTTCCACTTTTTCTTCATATATATATATAATATATAATATATATATATATATATATATACTATATATATATATGAGGAGGATTGTTAATATTTTTCCTGTATAGCCAATATTGGAATATTCATTTTCCTTCTACAAAAAAAAACCAAAAAACAAAAAAAAGATGGTATGGTAGATAACCTTAATTACATTTTCCAAGTCAGTCTGACCAAGATAGAATTACCAAAGCCAAGAAATTTGCATACTTTTTACATATTTATCGCAGTCCCAACACAATTTGCATATCGTTTCTTCTAGATGCCTTTAACCCTTTTAAATATAACACTCAATAAAAGATTCGCACTAAATAACTTGACAACAGCCGACGAATCTTTTCTGCACACCTGGTATGTATAGATGTTTTAACCCAAACCCGTTTGTTCAAGCGTAGAATTTGATACAAAGTCGCGAAGTATGGGCATCCCAGTGAGTATCAAACTCGCTATTCAGTAGAACTGAAATCTTGCAATACTAGCTTGCTAAATATTATATCAAAATGAACCTCACAAATCACCTAATAAAGGTCTTGACGATGGGCAGGAGATGATAGAAGGTTACTAATATGGGGCAACAAGCTAGGATCGAACTCGCAATCATTAGTAAAGGACCTGCATATTCTAGATTGTTAAACCATCTACATCACGATTGGGAAGGCCTTTTATACCCAAACCCGTTTGCCAGCGTAGGAATTGACAAAAGATCGTTAATTATGGGACATAAAAAATATCCCATATATATATTATATATATAATTATATATATATATATATATATGAGAGATTAAAATGAGGCAATCAATCCGGACAAGTATGTGTAATGTAGACAAACCGGATGTTATACTGGATGAAGTTTATATTGTCCGTAGTGTCAACTTTCAAACTTTTCGCGTTTATATTTAGAAACCTTCCTCAGAACAATATGAAACGATTGGGGCTTGCATAAGGCAATAGGCTGGGGAAATCTATAGGTGCTAGGGCTAGACGTGATCAGCCGATTGATCGGGGGCTCTCCCGACCGCCGTCTAGCCCAAGAACTCATTGTCGGAATGGCTGAGATGATGACGTGTCAATTCTTCGTTACGTCATGCATTAATTTACAACTGGAGAGATGATATGTTCACATTCTTAACAGTACGGCACTTTTTCTATTGGAGTAAAACGTTGTGTGGATGAAGAAATATTCAATATACTTATCTCTGTACCAATACTACACCCACCAAAAGGAGTCTCCTGCTTATTTTGATTTTAACAAAAGTATTCATATTTGGATCAACCTGATTGATTTCAACGACATGTATACCCACAGAGTGTAGTTTATGAGCAAAGTTTAGGGAATTGCGTTCATTGTATATTATTATATAATATTTCTATTCCTGTGATTCTATCTTTCTTTCATTCTTTCGTTATTTCTTTCTATCTTTCTTTCTTTCTTTCGTTATATCTTTCTATCTTTCTTTCTTTCTTTCTTTCTTTCTTTACTTATTCATTTCTTTCTTTCTTTCTTACTATCTTTCTTTTTTTCTTTCTTGCTATTCCTGTGATTCTTTCTTTTTTTCTTTCTTTCTTTCTTTCGTCAGGAACTTTAGAATACACCGATTGCACCCCTAAGGATGAGACACCCCAATGGACCATCTATTGGTCGTGAGTGACGATACGCTTAAGGATGGAACCTTACTACAAGGGCGATCGAAGAGACCCCTTCCGATCAACCAGGTGGTCACATCAAGCCGTATTATCTCTATGGTTGTCCCAACCGTATTGCCCTTATGGCAATCCCAACCCTTTTCTTATATATGTGCTAGAATGCGGTGGCCGAGGGTCTTAATATCCTAGGTATAATGTTAAACTCTATTTGATGGTGAAGTTCCAATTCTGGAGCTCTGGGAAATATGGAGTAGCCTTTCAGGTGCATTCTGACCCGGAGTTGTATTATGGGTTATATAGAAGAAATGTGTTTAAAAATTAGAGATTTAAAAATGAATACCTATCAATAATTCATCAAACAAACGGTTTCGGCATAAAATAACCCAACAAAGGTTATCATGTCGTAAAATCTAACCAAATCTACAAATAAGCATTACGCAACGAGATCCTAGTGTAAATAATCTATGCGTCAAATGACTTTATACTAGATAAAGTATGCTCCCCCTGAGTGTCAGTATTTAAGTTTTAATGTAATACAATATTATAGTAAATTAGAAAGACTAACGGAACTAAATAAGAACGAATATAAAAATATTACACTTATTTTAATGTTATTTTAATTGATTTCTATATAGAAATATATATAGCATTGCATTTAATGAATTTGAGAATAACATGATGGTATTAGAAATCAGTAACAACAAATAATCATTTATTAAACACAGTTTTGTTAAAATCATTATGCAAATTATTCACACCATATATTCTGGAAATATTTATATAATAATCTTATGACGGGGACGGCCCAGGTATTTATTCCATTGATTAGATTTCTGCTGTTCAGCTTGGTTTCTAGGAGCTTTCTTGTTCTTCTGAGGTATTCTTTTTTAACTCTTTCTTTCATCTCTGTTTGCATGATACTGTCGGCTTCTAAAATTCCTAAGTATTTGTAAGTTTCTTTTTCTTCTAGTGATTTTATAGTGTCCTGATTATTATTATTATTATTTGAGTTTTCACATCAGTGTTAGCTGATGGTCTTTCACTGGAGTCTGAGTGACAGCAAGTCTCCTCAGGTCTCCAGGACTCTTCTGAGGATTCTGGCAGATTGCAGCAGTGCAGTGTTCTGAATGGTTTCAATCCTTCCTCTGATATCCAAACTTTCCAAACCCTTTTCTAATCCTTTTGTGATTGTTTCAAGTGCACCAACTACAATTTGATATATTCCATAACTTTTTCAGTTCTCTGGCAAGGTCCAGATATTTGTCATTTTCCTTTAACTTCACCCTGTGATCCGCTGGCACTGCAAAATCCACCAGTTGACAAGTTCTTT
>CM042182.1:569130-574130 GCA_023376005.1 Doryteuthis pealeii | reverse complement strand
AGGTCAAGCTTGTCACTCAATCTTCAAGGCCGTCAGCTGCAGTTAAAACGCCATCTTGTTTTCTACACTATTGCACATAAATATTAGGTATCTAATGATTATGTAACATTTATAAGTAAAACTAAATACATATGTAAAATTACTCGATCAATTTCGTTTATATTTGAACAAAGTATTATATAAAGTGTTATAGGTGATTAACCCTAAAACTAATGGAATGCGCCGACGGGTTACTATAAGTAACAGGGACAATTGTGGCTTGGGGGTAAGCCAATGCGAGTAAGCCAATAACTATTTGTCGGACGTAATTTCCACTTCCCTGTATTGTATTTGTTTACTTTCTGTTAATATATTTCCTACATTTGTTACCCATTGTTTTGTTCTTATTTGACCCCTTAAAACCTCACAACATAAAGTAAATGCAATAATCTATCCTAACAAATTACAAATGTGGGTGAAATTTTTGAAAGGTTTCTATTAGTTTCTTTTTTTAATGGCACATAAAGCTTCTTAGGTTATTTAATGCTAAATTAACCCTTCTATAAAAATGGCAGTGGAAGCCCATAACTTGATTGTTGTAATATATGATGCACGTGTTTTTGCTTTATGGTAAATTTGGATGACCGTCTTGCATTTCCGGATCCGGTTAACTAGCCAACCCTCCTGATCATGTGATCACTTCAGCTTAATACAAGATGTTTACGTAATTAAATTAAAAGAATTCTTTTGATGAAAATGTCAATTGGTCACTTCAACGAAATCTGGACACACGGACACAAAGATCAGAAAAGTGCAAAAAGATGACCGGCATGGATAAGTGTTGTACCGGGCCGTTCCTACAGTGGAGAATATACACCGGTTCTCACTATAAATAGTGAGACACCGAGTGAAAAGGTTGTACTGTTACCGTTAACGACAAGCTAGTCGTTCATGTACCATTATTGTAAATACACTTGTCTTATTTTACCCTATCTCGACTTGACTTCTTTTTTACTGTTGGACTAACATCACAACAATAAGAAATACGTTTCCTAACGAAAGAGGATGTCAAAGTTTTATTGAAAACACCATTTTCAGAACTCTTCTCTCTCTCTCTCTCTCTCTCTCTCTCTCTCTCTCTCTCTCTCTCTCTCTCTCTCTCTCTGTGTCTGTCTGTCTCTTTCTGCCTCTCCCCCTCTCTCTCTCTCTGTGTCTGCCTGTCTGTCTTCTCTTTCTGCCTCTCCTCTCTCTCTCGCTCTTTCTCTCTCTCTCTCTCTCTCTCCTCTCTCTGTTTTCTCTCTCTCTCTGTTCCTCTCTCACACTCTGTGTCTGTTTCTCTCTCTCTGTCCCTCTCTCTCTCTCCCTGTCTCTGTGTGTCTGCCTGTCTGTCTGTCTCATTCTGCCTCTCCCTCTCCCCTCTCTCTCTCTCTCTCTCTCTCTCTCTCTCTGTTTCTCTCTCTCTTCTGTTTCTCTCTCTCTCTCTCTCTCTGTTTCTCTCTCTCTCATCTCTGTGTCTGTTTCTCTCTCTCTGTCTCTCCTCCCTCTCTCTCTCCCCCCTCTCTCTTTCTCTCTCTGTCTCTCTCTCTGTCTCTCTCTCCCTCTCTCTCTCTCTCTCTCTCCTCTCTCTCTCTCTCTCTCTCTCTCTCTCTCTTTCTCTCTGTCTCTCTGTCTGTTTTTCTCCCTCCTTCTCTCTGTTTCTCCTCTCTGTTTCTCTGTTTGAGAATACGAATTGTCTACAGAATCGAATAATATATATATCATCATCATGTTGCGCAAGCAGCATGTATATCCATGACAATCTCTCGACAACCTTCCCTATCGCTCATTGCCCCCGGGAGGTCTTCTGCGCAGCAACCAGCATCCTCGCATAGTTGGTCGATGTAGGTCCTTGGTGGGCGACCCACACTAGCATGCCCATGTGTTGGCGTCCACAGGAGAACGTCGTTTATGAGCTCATCCTTGCTTCTCCAGCAGTGTCCTGCATGTCTTGTCCGTCTCACTCGGATGGTTTGTGAGATGAGTGAGGGGCAGGTGGCCATACAACTGCTTCCTTGTGGGGTGTCCATGATTTATTCAAGACTGCACGCAGCATTTTTGTGGAGCTCTCAAGGTGCTTCGTTAGGGTCCAATTGGTGCAGCCATACAGCAGTACAGATATAACCACGACATGGAAGGCAATTCCATGATCCAGGAAAACGTAAAATTGTCACCCACCCGCTTCAATTTTTCTGAAATTTTGTATAGATGTGGATTGTGTTAAATTTAGACATTCCCCAAAATCTGGAGCACCTCGTTTGATTTCCATCCAAATTGAATTGCTTCAAAAATATATTTTCTTGATTAAAATATTTCTTCTAAAAATCAATTTCTAACAATATAGAGTTAGCATTTATATAAAAAAAAAGCCCTGAAAAAATATTTTGCTTTATTATTTAAAAAATCTTATTAAATAAATTAATCTTATACATTGAGTGTTCGGGAGAAATTTCATAAGGAAAAAGAAAAAGACGTTAGCTGCTACAAAATTTAATGGGTTGTAAAGAATTCTACAGGCACGGAAATTACACTATTGTCAACAAGTCCACTCAAAATAAGCGCGATTAACGACGATCACAGCTTCAATCCTGCTCCAGAACCTGGAGCAAGCTGATGTTACATTCTGTCGATTAACTGGGCTTTTGTATTTCTGGCATGGTGATTGGTGAATTTGTTAATATAAGCGTAGCCGAAGTTAACAAAACAGCAAGAATTTGATCGAATGAAATTGGTAAGAGTGGTCCACTCATAAGTCAAAGTACCAATAAGTACTCTAAGAAGAGAAGAGATTGATACCCTTTTTAGGGGATTATCTTCCCTTTGTCGGAAGAGTTATCTTCTCGCTGCGTTGCTGTTTGTTCCCACTAGCGGACCTCTGGTATTTTAAGCGCTTTCATTGGAACTTGTCTTCCTCTCTTAGCTGGATCTTCTCAAGAACTGCTATGGGCTAGAGTCTATCTACCCTCTTTTCGGTGAGGCTTTTGTCCCCCCCCCCTTACATTACTGTAAGTCCTTTATACAGCATGGACTATCCTTTAGTTCCATGTCTGTAACATTTATATGTTATGTACATTTGGGTATCTTGTTTATACCTGAATATTGTATATGTTATATTTTCCGTACTTTATGTATCTTATTGTTTCCATGTGTTGTTATATATATTAAATGTTTTGTCTCACAACGTGTCGGAGCTGTTATTCATTAGTTAACTTTGAATCTTACACCCGTTCTTTATTTTGATTGTCTTTCTAGACTTCATGACAGAGCATTTATTCTCAAACTGAAAATCATACGAATACAACACGAGAATGAGACAGTCATAAGCTTAGGGCTCTTGGATTGTGAGGATGGGTGTCAATCCCGCGGGAGAGTCTGAAGAAGATCGGGGAATTGGCAAAAGAAGAAGAAGAAGAAGAAGAAGAAGAAGAAGAAGAAGAAGAAGAAGAAGAAGAAGAAGAAGAAGAAGAATTGTTATTCCCGTATCCTCTTCTTTCTACTTACTGTTTATTAAGTCCCACTATGTATTTCAATACCTGCCATAATATGTGCACCTTACGCGTGAATTGTATCAGTGCTACTGTACGGCTGCACCACCTGACGCTAGCTGCTCAAGAATACTGCGTGCAATCTTAAATGAGACGTGGAAACAACACCCCACGAGATAACAGCTGTACGGCCACCTGTTCCATATTACACAAACCATCCGTGTAAGACGAACAAGACACGCCGGACAGTGCTGGAGAAGCAAGGACGAACTCATAAGTGACGTTCTTCTATGTAAGCTATCACATGGGCCGACCGACAAAGATATACATTGCCCAGCTCTGCCGGATACTGGATGTCGTGCAGAGGATCTCCCAGGAGCAATGAATGATAGGGAAGGTTGGCGAGAGATTGTCACAGATATCCGTGCTGCCGACGCAACATGATGATGATGACGACTGAGATAAATACAGTGGGATTCTTATTGTTTTGATGTTAATCCAACAGTAAAAAAGAAGTCAAGTCGAGGTAGGGTAAAATAAGACAAGTGTATTTACAATAATGGTACAGGAACGGCTAGCTTGCCGTTAAACGGTAACAGTACAACCTTTTCACTCGGTGTCTCACTATTTATAGTGAGAACCGGTGTATATTCTCCACTGTAGGAACGGCCGGTACAACACTTACCAATCTGAAATATAAGTTTATTGAAAAATAAAAGAATTATAGAGCCAGCGTAAAATTTACATATGGAATCACATCTAAAATGAATTTAAAGGAAATAGAATAAATAAATTATATGTTCAACATCACAGTCAATTATCAATGTTTCCCTTATGAATGCGCAGAGCTTAATTCACTTATTCTAACTTAGAATATCTCGAAGGTCGAAAGGTCAAAGGTAATCTCGAAAAGAAAGACCTTTTAAAATGTCAATTTGATCAAAGAAACCTCAATCTGAAATATGCGAGGAAAATAGATACAATCAAAATGGGATTCGGTGAATTTCGAGGTTAATTTATCTTTAAATTAAAGAAATTTATAAGATTTTTCTAAGTTAACATTGTTAACATTAGGAGAGTTCTCTAATCAAAGGGATCATGAAAGCTTCATGACAAAGCTATGAAGAAAATGTCATTGTTTTTTTTTATTAATTCTTACTGAATTTTGTCACAATAAACTAGATAAATGGTGTATGTATATATTATATATATATATATATATATATATATATATATATATAATATATATATATATATATATATATATTAACCGATCTAAAGAAAGGTAAAGTATGAATTCAAACCTGTTATCATCTCTTATAAAATTGAACTCGTGTTGCATCATTTTGAGGGGTTGGTAAATATATATATATGAAAGAAACTTAAAGTACACATACACACACACACACACACATATATATATATATATATATATATATATATATATATATATATATATATACAACGTGACACTTTTCCCGGTAGTCAAAACTCTTTTGA
>CM042182.1:546630-564130 GCA_023376005.1 Doryteuthis pealeii | reverse complement strand
ACGGAGAATCCTTAGAAACTTTCATCACAGTTAATTGACATTAAATTAAAGCATTTATGGAATAAGGAGAATCGTTTATAGAAAATTGAATTAAGTAATATCTTATTGAATTAATGTATGTACAACAATTGGATAATTTACGCTAAATGAAAATCAATTATGTAGGTTAATATTAAGTGTAAAATTAATGAATAGAATATTCAGCATTTGTATTGATAGAAGAGGCGATCTCAGTGGATTTGAAACATATTGATACTCAACGAAAGATCATTTGATGTCAGATAAATGATACTGATTGTTTGAAGTGACCAGTTTATGTACATTAAAATAAATGGTTTTATTTGAAATGAGAAGTTGGCGTGATGCCATTTTGAAATCGCTTTCGTGGAAGCCAGATAACATATTTAAGTTCATTTTATTCAATAGTTTTATTTACTGTGCAATTTATATAAAGGTTATGATTTTAAGAGATCAGTGTTTAATATATACATATATATATATATATATATATATATATATATATATATATATATATATATAATATATATATATATATATGAAATAGATGGAAATTAATCCGACAGTATGAAATTTAACATTTTTAGGGGTGAGGTTCCAATTAAGGAGCTCTGGGAAGTGTGGAGTACCCCTTCATTGCCATTACTCCCATGTCCACATTGACCTTGTTAGTACTTGTTAGGCCCACCAAGTACGACCACTCCAGGTTCCATATATTGGTTTAAATAGATAAAAAAGGGAGTTTTAAAAAAATGTTTAAAAAATGAATTAGAAATAATTTGAATACCCAGTAATAATGAATGAAACAAACATGACTTCGGTATGAATTGTTTTAAAATTTTAATAACGTTTGTTATAGTACGTATTTTTACTTTAACAAACGTTATTAATATTTTCAAACAATTCATGCCGAATTTTTACTTCAGACAAAACATCCGTTTTCGTAAATTTTTTTTGCAGAATTTAACGTTTAAAATGTACATATGTTGATGTCATTTTGCTTTTTGACTATCTGTTTTAAAGCAAGTTCAATGCCTCTGCCTACGAATGGGTAGAATGTTTTTGTTTTTTTATTTTAGAATCCGTCTTTTTTTTTTTTAGTTACAAACCGATCTTAAAAAGCTTGAATCGTGCCGACGGGAGATGGGATGAGAGGGGTCTCGATTTGTGCCGACAGGCGATGGGGTGAGAGGGGTCTCGATTTGTGATGACAGTAGATGGGGTGAGAAGGTAGAGATTTTAGAAATGAACATTGGTGGGTTTTTTTCATACAATAAAAGACCAGTCTACCGTCTGTGAACTTCTAAACTAAACATGTCGCCGTGAGTAGGGTGTGGGTGGAGGGGGGGGGCGGGTTTAAGGTATTTTTAATTTTTTCTTAATTATTGAATTATATCGCTTAATTATTAAAAATCAAAACCCAAATTTTGTGTGTTTCTTAGGTATATGCATTTCAATTGGTATGCAAGATTTCAAATCTGAATGACCTCTCGTTTGTGAGTTATAAGTCGACACGTACATACCAAAATTTATTTTATATATATAATCAGTTATACATACATGAATATATATAATAATCAGATGTATACACACACATATATATATAATCAGTTATACATACATACGTTAATATATCAGATACGTATATATATATATATATATATATATATATATATATATATATATATCAGTTCTTCTTCTTCTTCTTCTTCTTTTTCTTCTTCATCTGATTTACCTTTCTCTTTTTTTCATCCTTCCATGATATTGTTTTCTTTCGAACCACCATATTCTGATTAGTTCTTGAAAATTATTATCAAGCTGTGGTGGTTTTTTGGTACCATTAGTGTCGTACATTTTTGAAAATAAGTTTACGTACAACGCCAACGACATCCAAATCAGAATGGAGAAAGACTGGTAAGTTTTAAAAGTTGTAAAAAAGAAGGAAAGAAATTATGATAGAGGAGAGAGAGAGAGAGAGAGAGAGAGAGAAGAGAGAGAGAGAGAGAGAGAGAGAGAAAGAAGAGAGAGAGAGAGGAGAGAGAGAGAGAGAGAAGAAAGTGGGCGTAAAGGAAAGAAAGAAAAAAGAAATAAACGACAAATGAACAAACCAAAGAAGAAAGAAAATATTTCAAAGAAAGAAAAAAAGAAATAATATGAATAGGAATAACGTAAGAAAGAAAGAAAAAAAAGAAACATATAAGAATTAAGAAAAAAAGAGAGAAAGAAAGAAAGAAAGAAAGAAAGAAAGAAAGAAAAGGAAAATGAACTTCAGAAAGAAAAAGAGACCAAATACGTGGTCAGGGTGGCCTAAAGTCGGTATCAGCCAATCAGCGAGAGAGTCTATCCATTTTTCACTAGCGCTATACAAAGGAGATTGTTTTAGCGTCTGAGGTGGTGTGCCACACCTATCACCAGCTCTTTACTTTACCGCATAAATCCCTGCTTCTCATATGCTGAGTTGGCGAGGGCCGGTATCGAACTAGGAACCTTGTGATTTCTAGCCGTACTCTCTACTGACTTAGCTAACCCGGCAAATAATTCACTCAAAAAGAAAGAAAAAAGAACACGAAGAAGAATGAAAGAAAAAAAGAAAGAAAAAAAGATAGAAAACGAACATCAAAAGAAAGAAAACGAAAGAAAGAAAGAAAGAAAGAAAGAAAGAAAATGAATTTCAGAAAGAAAGAGATACGAAAAAAATCCACTCAAAAAGAACACGAAGAAGAAAGAAAGAAAGAAAAAAGAATGAATAAATGAAAGAAAAGAAAAGAAAGATAACTTCAGAAAGAAAGAGTTACAAAATAATACACTCAAAAAGAAAGAAAAAACGAAAAGAAGGAAAGAAAGAAAGAAAAAGAAAAGAAAGAAAATAAACTTCAGAAAGAAACGAAATAATCTACTCAGAAGAAAGTAAAAAGAACCCAAAGAAGAAAGAAAGAAAGAAAGAAAGAAAGAATGATTGAATGTATGAAAATAAAAGAAAGAAAGACAATAGAATAAATCTTCAGAGAAATTTGAGATTTGTTTCGCAAAGACGAAGATTCTTGCAACAATGTGGCCAATATAGAATGACGGTAATAAATTCAATAAATAAGAGAAAACCTGAATTCTTGGACGAAAAGAATCGGTTAAAAACAAAAGTCGGAAGGAATTTGGCATTGGACAATGTGAAATCACTGTTTGTGCCTTGAATGGATCTTTTGTGGGTAAATAAAGACGGAATAATAATGAAAGGCTGCTGAATGGTAGAACATAGTCGTTCGTTGAAAGAAGTTGAAAGATTTTAGTGCAACCGAAATGCAAAAGAAAAGAAGACAACAAAAGCCGTTTAGAAATTGCGATATCATGGCGTCATCTAACTTTGCCTTCAACACACGAGTGGAGTAGATATAAAAGAAACGATTCTCTTAATTCAATAGAAGGTGGGGATAAACATTTTTGTGCAATTGGGATTTTAATAAAATCTCGTCTATATCAGATCTGTACAGACTAACACTAAAGTTATTTTAGTGACTAGAGATTTGGTTAGCTTTTTATTGGTGTATAAACCTTTGTGGGTACAGACTATCACTAAAGTTATTTTAGTGTATAGAGATATGGTTAGCTTTTTATAGGTATATAAATCTTTGTGGTTACAGACTATCACTAAAGTTATTTTAGTGTCTAGAGATATGGTTAGCTTTTTATAGGTATATAAACCTTTGTGGGTACAGACTATCAGTAAAGTTATTTTAGTGTATAGAGATTTGGTTAGCTTTTTATAGGTATATAAACCTTTGTGGGTACAGACTATATTTTAGTGTATAGAGATTTGGTTTGCTTTTTATCGGTATATAAACCTTTGTGGGTACAGACTATATTTTAGTGTATAGAGATTTGGTTTGCTTTTTATCGGTATATAAACCTTTGTGGGTACAGACTATATTTTAGTGTATAGAGATTTGGTTTGCTTTTTATCGGTATATAAACCTTTGTGGGTACAGACTATATTTTAGTGTATAGAGATTTGGTTTGCTTTTATCGGTATATAAACCTTTGTGGGTACAGACTATATTTTAGTGTATAGAGATTTGGTTTGCTTTTTATCGGTATATAAACCTTTGTGGGTACAGACTATATTTTAGTGTATAGAGATTTGGTTTGCTTTTTATCGGTATATAAACCTTTGTGGGTACAGACTATATTTTAGTGTATAGAGATTTGGTTAGCTTTTTATAGGTATATAAACCTTTGTGGGTACAGACTATATTTTAGTGTATAGAGATTTGGTTTGCTTTTTATCGGTATATAAACCTTTGTGGGTACTATATTTTAGTGTATAGAGATTTGGTTAGCTTTTTATAGGTATATAAACCTTTGTGGGTACAGACTATATTTTAGTGTATAGAGATTTGGTTTGCTTTTTATCGGTATATAAACCTTTGTGGGTACAGACTATATTTTTAGTGTATAGAGATTTGGTTTGCTTTTTATCGGTATATAAACCTTTGTGGGTACAGACTATATTTTAGTGTATAGAGATTTGGTTTGCTTTTATCGGTATATAAACCTTTATGGTACAGACTAGTGTATAGAGATTTGGTTAGCTTTTTATAGGTATATAAACCTTTGTGGGTACAGACTATCACTAAAGTTATTTTTAGTGTATAGAGATTTGGTTAGCTTTTTATTGGTATATAAACCTTTGTGGGTACAGACTATATTTTAGTGTATAGAGATTTGGTTAGCTTTTTATAGGTATATAAATCTTTGTGGTTACAGACTATCACTAAAGTTATTTTAGTGTCGAGAGATATGGTTAGCTTTTTATAGTTATATAAACCTTTGTGGGTACAGACTATCACTAAAGTTGTTTTAGTGTATAGAGATATGGTTAGCTTTTTATAGGTATATAAACCTTTGTTGGTACAAACTATATTGTAGTGTCTAGAGATTTGGTTAGCTTTTTATAGGTATATAAACCTTTGTGGGTACAGACTATCACTAAAGTTGTTTTAGTGTATAGAGATATGGTTAGCTTTTTATAGTTATATAAACCTTTGTGGGTACAGACTATCACTAAAGTTATTTTAGTGTATAGAGATATGGTTAGCTTTTTATAGTTATATAAACCTTTGTGGGTACAGACTATCACTAAAGTTATTTTAGTGTATAGAGATATGGTTAGCTTTTTATATGTATATAAACCTTTGTTGGTACAAACTATATTGTAGTGTCTAGAGATTTGGTTAGCTTTTTATAGATATATAAATCTTTGTGGGTACAGACTATCACTAAAGTTATTTTAGTGTATAGAGATATGGTTAGCTTTTTATAGTTATATAAACCTTTGTGGGTACAGACTATCACTAAAGTTGTTTTAGTGTATAGAGATATGGTTAGCTTTTTATAGTTATATAAACCTTTGTGGGTACAGACTATCACTAAAGTTATTTTAGTGTATAGAGATATGGTTAGCTTTTTATATGTATATAAACCTTTGTTGGTACAAACTATATTGTAGTGTCTAGAGATTTGGTTAGCTTTTTATAGGTATATAAACCTTTGTGGATACAGACTATCACTAAAGATTCCTTAAAATCTATACCCCTAGCAAATTTTCCATTTTAATATTGACGACGATTTGCAATTTTAACCAAAATTTATTTAGTGTATTGCATTTTTTATTTAGGTAAATACCAAAAACTCGTGTTTTACATTAACAAAATTCAAATTTTAATTTAAAAAAAGGGAGTTTAAAAAGATTTTACAATCAATCTTTATTTCTAAAATTGACTAAATCTGTTTTTCTAACATAAACCTCTTTTTAGAAAAGATGACGTTGCAATATTCCTGAAAATGATATTTTTTAAAACGATGAGAACTTATATAATCGATGTTAACCTACAGAAAAACTGAAATGTTATAATAATGTTTATAATAAATCAACATATTTTTACGTTTCTCTCTCTCTCCTCTCTCTCTCTCTCTCTCTCTCTCTCTCTCTCTCTCTCTCTCTCTCTTTTATATATATATATATATAAGGTGTGCCAAAAAAGTATCGAGATTGAAGCTGGATTTACCAAGATAGGAATGAACAATGAATACAAGGTGTCAAAAAAGCACTTCAATCTCGATACTTTTTCCTATATATATATATGTATATATATATATATATATATATATGAAGTTAAGTAAACAAACAAATGTGTTTGCCTGCCTAAATTCATTAACTATTACCTAATTAATTTTCAAAATTAGGTATGACTTCAATTAAGCACATATCCTCCAATATATATATATATATATATATATATATATATATATATATATATCCCTCCGTTGAACAAATTCCTTGGTTGCAGGTCCGTTCATCAATGAAAGTGCAAATGACATAACTCCATCAATTCTTGGAACACGGTGTGACATTAACAAAAATATGTTAGGGTGAAATAGCGGATAATTTTTGACTCTCCATCGTAGAAAATAATATTTCAAAGAATTATTTGAACAATTGAATATCATAATTAATTCTATGCATGTGTTACGTACTGAGGGTTTTCACAGTACCAATCGATACGTGATGTATACCCTTTTCTTACTTCTTGCTTTAAGTCGTCTTTTCTTCTGGCCGGCTTTGCTATTCTGATCGTCTATCATCTTGGTCTGGTCTAGCGTCTGGTGTTGACTTGGTATATCTTCTAAGGTCTGGTCTGGTTTCTTCTAAGGTCTTCTGTTGCTATGTTCCTGCTGGCTGGTTGTCCTGGATTCATTTCTTAGTCTTGTTACCAAGACATTCATCAACCACAAGAACATTTTACTTATATAAACTTTTATTTCCTTAACTATACATTTCACGTAACTAAATATCTGACTAACATAGCGCGCGCGAGTTCCAGCCTTAGGCAGAGCACAAAATGGCCGACTGCTCTGCCTGACGTCCAACTGCAAACTGGGGACTCTGAAAAAGGTCCCACGTGACTTCACATATTTGGCGGGCTTCTGTAATTTTCCATAGAAGGACCCGGCCATGGTATGAAAGGGTTCATCCCCTCAGAATTACAGGGGATTGACAATAATCTCATGCTACCGCATAGATTATGTAACACATGGAATTGAAAGTTCAAATTTTGGGGAATTTATAACTTTAACACATTCCACACATGAACAAAAGTTCAGATGGGTGATTTGATATGGGATTACCCCAAAGGTTTCAACTGAGACTGGTTAGTATCACCGTGAATAACAAGTCTCTACTAAGATAGGTTGAACATGTCATTCTAATGAATACCAAGAGTCTTCATGTACAGCCGGCTTTATGATGATGCGCGGAATGTCGGTAGACCCTTGTTGCGTTTAAAGGACGGGCTGAATTACAGCCATAACGCAATTAACTTCCTTCTACTAAATTCTTTTGATCTCAACAGCATGAACTGAAATGAATCGACGACTGGAAGTCACAAGGGAGAAGACGAATTTGAACAGTCAACCATTGATCAAGTAAAACATCAGGACGAATTTGAAAATGAAATGTAACGAACCGGATATACTGACCAACAGTTCCGTCACGTGCTCTAATTCTGGATCCGGTTGGCAGACCGCGAGATGGATTAAAATATCTCGTGTAAGAATTAAATGTATAACTGTATGATCGTTTGGATCGTCATAGGCCGTAAGAGAGATGGGAGAGTCCATCATATAATATCAACGAGGGAATGGAATGGCGGAACTAGGAATGTGTGTTTATTTTAATTAACATTCAATATCTTATTATAATAGAGATTGTGTGTTTTTCTGTCTGTAACCAAAACTATATTCCTACTCAAGTCACAATTCTCTTAGTTATTGACATCACATTCTCCATGATTTTATTTTTATCTAAACCTCAATTATTAATAAAATTGTCTGACATTATTAATACTGTTAACCTTATCTACATACTAATAACATGCATTATATTTTATACACAACAAAATAGCGGTTTACAGTGTGAACGGGAAGGCTAATTTGCATATTAATATTAAAAAATCGAATTTAATAAATATGTGCTTAGTATTATTGATTTCTAACTGTTTGGTTTTATTTTAATGAATATAAGCAAAAATCTCTTCAATGAATCTTAAATGAAATCCATTAACAAGATAAAATAACTGTCATTTTATTCTTTACTTCCTCTTATAACTAAATACTTAAATTAGAAAAAATAACAATGAAAGACGGGAGTGATTGAAGAGTAAGTTTCAGTTGTTCCATTTTTTATTATACTCCCTCTGTTTCAAATCTTTTATTATACCTCCCTCTGTTTCAAATTTTTTAATCTGTATTCTTATTTAGTTTCATTAGCCTTTCTAATTTAATACATTATTTTATTACATTAAAACTTAAATACTTGCACCCGGAGGGTGCATATATTTGCTAGTACAGATAATTTAGATGATGATGATCATCATCATGTCGCGCAAGTAGCACCGATATCCATGACTATCTCACGCCAACCACCCCTATCATTCATTGTCCCAGAGAGGTCTTCTGCGCAACATCCAGTATACTCACATAGTTGGTCAATGTAGGTCCTTGGAGAACGGCCCACACTAGCATGTCCATGTGTTGGCTTCCACAGGAGAACGTCGCTTATGAGCTCGTCCTTGCTTCTCCAGCAGTGTCCTGCATGCCTAGTCCGTCTCACTCGGATGGTTTGTGAGATGGGGTGCAGGTTGCCATACAGCTGTTTCCTTGTGGCTGCTGTTTCCACTTGTTCAAGACCGCACGCAGCATTCTTGTCCAGCTCCCATCTAGCTTATTCTCAAGGCTCCTCGTTAGGGTCCAAGTGGTGCAGCCATACATCAGTACTGATATAACAACATCCTGGAAGAATTGTCGCTTTAACTTGTCGGTGAGATTGGATTTCCATATGACTGATAATTTGTTTGTGATGATAGATTACAGTAAATAATCATATATACAGATCAATATTTGCACAGGTTCCAAAATAATATTAACGAGGGAATCAAATGGCATAACTCGTAATCTGTGTTTTATTTTAATTAATATTCAATATCTAATAACAATGGAGATTGTGTGTATTTCTGTCTGTAACAAAAACTACGTTACAGCACTACGCCAGAGCTTACATCACAATATTCTTGTGTTACACCGGGTTGGTAGGCATTCGGCTAGAAACCACAAGGTTTCTAGTTCGATACCGGCCATCGTCAACTCAGTGTATGAGTAGCACAGGGATCTGTGCGGTAAAGTAAGGAGCTGATGGTAGGTGTGGCGCTCCACCTCAGACGCCAAAAAACAATCTCCCTGGTCTAGTGCTAGAGAAAAGGGGATATACTCCCTCGCTGATACCGACTTTAGGCCACCCCGACGACTTTTTTTTACTATATACACTAAAAATTTGAGTAAGCAATTTTAAAAATGTTTTTTTTTACTCCGTCCTTTTTTTTTCAGTAAAAAGAATATTATAAATAAATAAATACCTACGATTTTGTATAAAATTTATGTGGAAAATATTCAAAATTATTATTTGATTAAGAATAGATACATGCACGCAAGATTTTATTTTAGTGGAACAGGACTAAGTTTCAATTTAAAATTGTTTTAGTTTTTTACTCCTTTAATAAATATGAGAATTTTACTTACTTATTTATGATCAAACCACTGAAATTTTTAGCACCCACCCTTTCAGGCAATATCTTTCAAAAAATTTTACACCGCCTGGAGGGCATTTTTTTGTTGCTAGTAAATGATGGATTACAGTAAATAATATATATACAGATCAATACTTGTACAGGTTCCAAACTAATTTTACATAATTCTTGGGTAGCCTACGAATTATGTCTGTGGGTGTAGTAAAATTCAAATGGTAAATGGAAAGTTAACATTAACCGTTATAGAAGTTGCAAAAGTGGTTGACAGGCAGTTCACCTTCTCTGACCTAGACACTGATTACTCATTGGCTGATTGGCTTATATACCCAAGTCAAACGAGTATATAACACTAAGAGGTGTATCAATAGTGCACAGATAATGTGCACATTCTCAACAATCAAAAATCTACATCTTAATTCAGGGTGATGTATTTTTAGTTTACATCAGTGTAAATGACTGTAAACTCGTGTTCGAGTAAGACCATTTCCTTCTTTTTTTTCATCATAATTTGCTGCCAGTAGCATCTGACACTCTATCCTTGTGTTTTCTCAGATGAATCACCAGGCCAGCCCTGGAGGGACATACTCTTCCACATAAACTACATGTTGGAACTTCTCCACTTTGAATGTTGCTGGGCTGAAAATTACCTTTCTAATAAGCCCGCTTCAATTTTTGGTGTTTAATTCGGTTGGGCTCAAACTCCCCCACAGACAGGTAGATGGTGGCTCTCCAGCCAGGTCTATTACAAGCTAGCTTCTCCCAGTCCTTCACAGCAACAGCAGTGTTCTTCAGAGTGTCCTTGAGGCAGTCCTTAAACTTCAATTGGGTTTGCACTGACAACGTTTGCCAGTTGAGGTTTCCCCGTAAAATAGTTGTTTTGGGATTCAGCAATCATTCATGCGAACTAGATGACAGACCAGCGAAGACGTGATCTAAGTATTAAACTCTCAATACTTGGCAGGTGACATCTTTCAAGTATTGTGGTGTCTGCTGTAATGACATCAGTGTAAACACACGCAAATACACACACACACACATACACATACACAAACATATATATATAGTCATCAACATACAGTCTCCTTAAACACTCGGCCAACGTCACTTACAAACTGGGAGGGTATTTTACCGATAAATACACACATCTGTATATATGCAAAGGCCACCATATATATATATATATATATATATATATATATATATATATATATATATATATGGTATGTGGTGCTCCACCTTCAGTTGTAAAAAAAATCTCCTTGGTCTAGCGCTATTGAAAAGGATAGACTCCCTCGCTGATTGGCTGATACCGACTTTAGGCCGCCCCGACGACTTTACTTACTTATATATATATATATATTATATATATATATGTCGCGCAGGCAACACAGATATCCATGACAATCCCTCGCCAACTTCCCCATCATTCATTGTCCTCTGTGCAGCATCCAGCATCTTCACATAGTTGGTCTGAGTTTATGTATTTCAAAAAGAGAAGGACACATATCTACACTCAACGGTAAGTTTCTAAAAACAGTAAAACAATTCACATACCTAGGTAGTGATATCTCATCTACAGAAAGCGATGTAAGTACACGAAAGGAAAAGCATGGTCGCCACAAACAAATTATCAGCCATATGGAAATCCAATTTCACTGACAAGTTAAAGCGACAATTCTTCCAGGCTGTGGTTATATCAGTGCTGCTGTATGGCTGCACCACTTGACAATAAGCCGGATGAGAGCTGCACAAGAATGCTGCGTGCAGTCTCGAACAAATCGTGGAAACAGCACCCCACAAGGAAACAGTTGTATGGACACATGCCCACCATCTCACAAACCATCAGAGTGAGACGGACTAGGCATGCAGGATACTGTTGGAGACGCAAGGACGAGCTCATACACGACGTTTCCTGTGGAAGCCAACACATGGATATGCTAACGTGGGCAGCCCAGCGAGGATCTACATTGACCACCTCTGCAAGGATGCTGGTTGTTGCGCAGAAGACCTCCCGGGAGCAATGAATGATAGGGAAGGTTGGCGTGACATTGTCATGGATATCCGTGCTACTTGCGCGACATGATGATGATGATGATGATGATGATATATATATATATATATATATATATATATATATATATATATATATATATATATATATATATATATGATAAAGATATACAGGCGTGATCACAGGCACACACTATATATATAACATATAATATATATATAATATTAGATAATCGTTTATCTGTTGGTTTTGAAGTGACATTTCAATTTTGCAGCTTCAAATCCATTATCTTGTTTCCTTGTTCATAGTGTTTATTTTCTCTCTCTTTCTTTTCTTTCCTTTCTTTCTTTCTCTTTGAACTTTCCAATGATCACGTGACATTTCTGAGGTACGAAAACTGTTAATTGCGCCAAAATGGCTTCACGTCTCAATTGAAGCTAAACCAGCCCTGAAATTGATGGCTTTTTTTTTCGGCCATTTTTTTCCTCCTGTCTAAATCAGGCAAGAAAGAATGCTGTCTCCGTTGGTCATATATTATTCATAGAGGTACAAATCGTATATTAGATTCCCCAGCAGTCAAAGCCAAAAAACTCTTTTAATCCGATGAAAATTTAATATGGACGTTTTATTTGCACTCACTTAAAGGCTGCCTTGGGCGACCATAAAGCTCGATTTCAAGTTATATTGTATTTCTGGATTAAAAAGAAATTTACTTGTAACAAAAATAATAAATCAGAACTTAAATAAATGAAGTACACTATAAACATTGGCATTTCAGTCTCGGATGACTATCATAAAGTTTTTTTTATGTGCCCCTGAAGTTACAGCGCCTCCGGTGACTGTGAAGTCCGATGTTTGAAAAACATTCTCCACAGATTTTGCATTTGAGTTTAACAGGTTTGAGTTCAGAGTTTTCCTGCTCCTAGACTGGTAACCTATCCAAGGATACAGAGCCTAGTATGCCCTAATATTTACCCATAGCTGGAGGGAGAATATATGGATTCATACCTTTCCCAAGGGTATTATTGCTATGTAAAAATGCAAACAGCCTTGTTCAGACTAGATATAGTCATATAAGTAAAACGAAATTCAACCGATGAATAGTAAAGATGTATACTACTACGTAGTTCAACAGTAAGATTATTAAATCAAATTAGATTTTCCTTCGACATCTGTGATATCCAACCGCACTTCAATATTGGCATTTCAGTCTCGGAAGACTATAATACATTTTTATGTGCCCCTGAAGTTACAGCGACTCCTGTGAATGTGAAGTCCAATGTTAGCAAAACATTCACGACCACAGATTTCGCATTTGAAGGCAGTCCCTGAAGATGTTGATGTGCCGGTGCTTTGTTGCCGCTGCTTTCTTCTGGACTCTTAGCTTCATGGTGTTGCAGTAATAATAATAATATTTTTTCTTTTTCTCTGCTTTCTATTTCTTACTTGTCTTTCTTCTTCTTCTTCTTCTTCTTCTCTTCTTCTTCTTCTTCTTCTTCTTCTTCTTCTTCTTCTTCTTCATCTCATCATCATCATCATCATCATTATTATTATTATTATTATTATTATTATTATTATATTTTTTCTTTCTTCTTCTTCTAGTAGTAGTAGTCGTAGCAGTAATAATAATAATAATGATCATTGGCATTTCAGTCTCGGAAGACTATGATAAAGTTTTTTTTTATGTGTCTCTGAATTTACAGCGCCTCCTGTGACTGTGAAGTTCGATGTTTGAAAAACATTCTCGGCCACAGATTTTGCATTTGAAGGCTGTCCCTAAAGATGTTGATGTTCCAGTGCCTTGTTGCCGCTGCTTTCTTCTGGACCTCTTAGCTTCATGGTGTTGACTGTTGAAGTACACTATAATTAGTATATTTAGTAGATATCTCTCGCAGGAAATTAAGATAATTGCCCTAAGCAGTATTATTACGATTATTCAGACTATTGTCCTCATCTTTATTTTAAATGACCCACCGAGGTTGATATGCCGTAAACCCAAACCAACCCAAATTATCTCTTATCTCTCTCTGTAACTATAATCATTTACCTTTTTATTACTTTGTCACGTTCCTTTATACATCATCTAATCTTTCTAATACTCTCCAATTTTCCAGCTTAGATAACTGGGTAGAATATTCTATATGAGATCTTAGAGCTTCGTATATTTAAAAAAAACATTTGCCTCCCTTGAGATAGAATTTCTAATCTTCCAACCCATCATTCGATTTGTCCTCGATATAATAGGTAATATTATGGGGAATTTACGGTATCCCAAATACCAACACGAAACGAATGAAGACAAAGACTAGTTTGAAAATTCAAAGAAGGTTTTATGCTGCGTAAGTTGCTATAACTTATTCATTTTAGCGGTCGTAACTAACATATATATATATATATATATATATATATATATATATATATGTAGTATAATAAAAAATTGAAAAAAACACAGGTTTAAATGCGTTAAGTGGTGAGTTTATTGGCCGACACTGCAGTGTTTCGATCTATTAATTAGATCATCTTCAGCGCTTTTGTTGGTATATGGAAGGTGATAATTTTTTTTATCTCAGAATAAGGAGAAAGGCGAGTAATAGTCCTTGTTTATCGGTCTGTTTAAAATTTGAAGTTTGAGAAAAAAGAACGTTGAAAAAATGAACGGTTTGAAATATGACGTCATATATTCTTTTTTGCGGTGTGAGTATTAGAATGTGTAAATGTTTGTATCACAAACTCGGAAACCATCTTGTCGTAATCAGGAACCTTTTTGTCATAATCGGGATCCAATACGGAACTTTAAACCTAACCCTTTATTCAGTCCACGGGTGCATCCTGTTCTCATTCTGCTAACCATAGCTAGGGTACAGGGGTTAAACTGTGTAAATTTATCTTAAATCTATCTTACTGTCGCCTTTGACTAGGATTGAACTTGCAGCCTAGAGATAATTGTATTCGATTATATAATATATTATATAAATATCAATACGAAACAAATGAAGACAAAGACAAGTTTGAAAATTCAAAAAAGGTTTTATGGTGCGTAAGTTGCTAAAACTTATTCCTTTTAGCGGTCGCAACATATATATATATATATATATATATATATATATATATATATGCTCCCGTAACCCGGTAGAGCTCTTTAGGAGCGAGTTTAATAAACTTTCACAGCAAGCATAACGCAATGATCATCTGTTTACAGATTTTATCTCTCTGGTGATCGTAAAATATATACACAGATGTATGTATTTAAAACAGTTAAAAACCAGTCCTTAAACAGCAGATGGCAATGGCCCAGAGGTTAACGGATCGGACAGGCGTAAAGTCAGTCAGGATTTGCTTCTGGCCGGAGTGAGTTGTTGTTTAGCCACACCGAAGAGGCGTGAAACTCCGTAACACGTGTCTGTGGATGACTTATATATATACCTGACTTGCGATATTACATGTTCTGGTGTTACATAAGGGGTGAATATGGGTGCGTAGCATATTTCTGTATAGAAAATGGGAACTACCCAGCTATAAAAGGCCTAACGATGGTAGGAAGAAAACACCCTGAAGATTCGCGCTACTGCGAGAAACTTAAGTCAGTAATTTTTAACCCATTCGATTTTAATCGTCTATTTAGCTCTTTATATTGAGCACTTTTTAATCGGTTTTAGAAAAAATCTAGAAGTAAATAAGATTTTATACTTATACGCTTGGTGAATTTAATGGTAACGGTGATATGCTCCCAGAAATTTAGTATGAGCTCTAATTGGTAATTTGAATTAACTCTCATTACTAAGCATATAAGCAATGATCGTTCCCCGGAAATTTGAACTCTCTGGACCGTAAAATACATAAACAAACCTATGTACTTAATAGTTTTAAAACACCAGTCACGCTACAGCTGTCAGCGGACAAAGGGATAAGATATCAGGCTACCAAACGGTCAGTCTGAGTTCGACCCTAGCCAAATTAGTCGTGTCTACCAACACAGAAGAGGCGTGAAACGCCAAAACACGTGTCTGTGGATGACTATATATATATATATATATATAATATATATATATATATATATTATATATATATATATATATATATATATATATATATATATATACTCCTTTATGTGTCCAATTCAAAGAAGTTCAAATCTGCTATTTTAAAAGTTTTATACACATAAATTACAGCCTCCAACAAATTCTATTAAATTTCCCATCTTACCGTATTAATCTAAAATTTGGTATTCTTATTTCCATTTTTTTTTTTTTTTACATTTTCCGCAGATAAATGTGTTTCTGTGATACAAATTATTTTTATTTGTTAGCAATTAATTTTAATTCGCTGTTTTTTGTTTTTGGTTTTTTTTTTTTGTTTCTTAACGATTAAGAGTTTGAATCTTTAATTTTATTCTCCGTTTTCATTTATTCGCTGAAATTTTCATTTACGTTAAAAGTGTTTTGATTCCCAGTTGTATTATTTTTAATATTTTTTTCTTATCTCTTACTAGCAGCGGCAACCCGGCGTCGCCTGGTAGGGGATTGTTTTAAGTTAGTCCCACTGATCCATTATTACTGAATCGTGAGTTGAATCCTCGTGGGATGCCCCATTTAAATCTCTGGAAAAAACAACAACTTGCATTGATCCAGCTACTCTGAAAAGAAAGGTTAATGTTTACTATATAAAATGTTATCCAGCTACTCTGAGAAGAAATGTTAATGTCTACTAAATAAAATATTACATAAATAAAATAAAAATCCATGCATTTTATTTTTTAATTATCTTTAAGAATATAAATCAAATCTCCATTATTTTGCTCAAAAACCAAGACCTGGTGATATCTAATGTGTATATATTTACTTTGTCGTTAATTGGTTTATTTTCAAAGTTTCATTCGGACATACATACTCACAACTGCCCTTTATATATGTATAGATTACGTTCGGACATAGATACACACAACTGCCCTTTATATATGTATAGATTACGTTCGGACATACATACACACAACTGCCCTTTATATATGTATAGATTACATTCGGACATAGATACACACAAGTGCGCTTTATATATGTATAGATTACCTTAGGACATACATACACACAACTGCCCTTTAATATGTATAGATTACGTTCGGACATGCATACACACAACTGCCCTGTCTCTATGTATAGATGACGTTCGGACATACATACTCACAACTGCCCTTTATATATGTATAGATTACGTTCGGACATAGATACACACAAGTGCCCTTTATATATGTATAGATTACATTCGGACATACATACACACAGCTGCCCTTTATATATGTATAGATTACCTTTGGATATACATACACACAACTGCCCTTTATATATGTATAGATTACCTTTGGACATACATATACACACAACTGCCCTTTATATATGTATAGATTACCTTCGGACATACATACACAAAAGTGCCCTTTATATATGTATAGATTACATTCAGACATACATACACACAACTGCCCTTTATATATGTATAGAATACATTCGGACATACAAACACACAGCTGCCCTTTATATATGTATAGATTACATACGAACATACATACACACAACTGCCCTTTATATAATTATAGAATACATTCGGACATACAAACACAGAGCTGCCCTTTATATATGTATAGATTATCTTCGGACATACATACACACATGCCCTTTATATATGTATAGATTACGTTCGGACATACATACACACAACTGCCTTTATATATGTATAGATTACATTCGGACATACACACAACTGCCCTTTATATATGTATAGAATACATTCGGACATACAAACACAGAGCTGCCCTGTATATATGTATAGATTACCTTCGGCATACATT
>CM042182.1:513999-546530 GCA_023376005.1 Doryteuthis pealeii | reverse complement strand
GGTATGTTTTTATTAATTGTGTGTAAGCAAATGACTAGAATTCGCAGACGGATTGTTAGTTTGGATTTCGAATTCTTCAAATTGGGACCTTCCTTATATTTATTAGGCTTTTGTGCCAATCTAGCTAAGCTTAGTATAAATAACTTGGGTCAAGCTTCTACTTAATAGGTGTATTGAGATTTATTGAAGCTTAGATATTCTGCAGCCATTGTTAGTTATTTGAGTTTCGAATGTATGTTGGTCTGCTGTGAGTTTCGTTAACCATTATTCTTTTATGTTTTGTGTTTTTCATCGATGTCTAGCTTGAGGGGGTTAATTGTGGAAGCACCTCTGGGTCAATCTCACATGGTGTAATGGCTTAGGAAGCATATGAATTCTTGTATAAACTCTCTATTACATTAGTGAGTTTTGGGAGGTTTTTTTTGTATTCTCAGCTGGTGGGCATGACTCGCATACGTTAGTAATTGGAGATTGTAACTAATTGTTACATCATACGTTTAGAGCTTTAGTAAATATTATAGGTGGGCACTCGGGGTGCACTGTATATGGTCGCGAAGGATTCTATGTTGGTGTGAAGATTTGGTTAGTGAAGATTGATTTTATATGGATGCCCATAACATTGGGCTGATTACATGGCCTGGAATCTCAGTAATAAGCTGGGTTTGAAATTTGATGTTAGGAGGATGAATCTTTGCTATGAGATGGTAATTATTTACTATATCATAGAATGAGTGGCAGAGGTGAGGTGTAAAAAAAGCTACCAGAATGTTCTAAGATTCTCTGTATGGTGATAATACACGCGTGGATAGGAGCAAGTGATTAGAGAATTGGGATGTTGTGAAAATTTGTTAAGTTTTTTCTGAGGTAATGTTGGATGTAGATAAGATAGGATTAGGATAAATTTCGACTACTTTTTTGACCTGCTGGTGTATATATATATTATAGCTTTTTATTTTTTTTTTTTCCGGTCATATCTCTTTTTTGCTAGGATCTATATTTTTGTTTATTCATCCCCTCTCTCTTCTCTTTTCTTCTCTCCTCCTCTCTTTCTCTCTCTCTCTCTCTCTCTGTTTTTTCCGTGTGTTTAGTATATATGTAATGTATTGATTAATGATTTAAGATGTTGACAGAGTATGAGGGGATTTATGTATGGGTTTTGAGGGATACTTCACGTAGAGTGGTAAACTTTCAAAAAATTTGGCGGCCTGATGCCTTAATATTTAGGCTCCGCGGTGGGCCCGAGTTGATTGGGGGATCGAGAAAGGCTCAAGGCCGTCCGAAATACACGCACAAGAGGTGTGAGAAACAAGAGGAAAAGAAAAGACAGCAATGCAAGAAGTGGGCACAAGTCTTGTGTGTGTTAGTGAAGGCCAAGACTGTAACTATTGGGTCTTAATATTGGCTTTCTGCGAGGGGTCATTTTGTGTAGGGTTTGTGCGTCATTGATCGCTTTTTGGATCAGCTGTTGGAAAGCCATGTGGGTTGTCCTTTTTTGAGGTACGGGTAGTGGACATGGTGAGGTGCCGGAACAAAAATGTTGTATATGTTTATGATCTCTTTATTTGGCAAATTTGTAAAGTGGAGTTTGTTCTATTGGTCATTAGTGCAAAATAGGATATAATAATTTCTTCTTAATATAAGTTAAGTCATTGTCTTATTATTTATTTTATCTTACTAATTTCTTGTTTAATTTTCATTTTTGATAAGAAAGAAGAACGGACTGAAAATGATAAATTTTTTCGTAGCACCGGGAACTTTAATATTAATAATGTGAGATTAAGCGCTTCAATGGTTTTTTTTGGCTCTGTCTGTAACAATAATTAACGTCATCTGTCTTAATTCGGAGAATTATTTGTATTGGTTGAGAAGAATGGCCCGGTAAGTCTGTGGATAAATAGAGAGATAACTTCGAAAATTTGAGCCTAGTGTTAAGATCAAGATAACAGTCATATGGTTGTTATGGTGGTTAAACCAAGATATATCTTAAGGGTGATATACATTTTATGTAGGAGTATTTTTTATATATGTAGTGGTGTTTTATTGTATTTCAGATATTTGGTTTAGAGTATTTGTGAAATGGATATGGAATGAAGGTTTTGATCCGATGTTCAATTGGTTAATTTTTTGTGTGTTTTTAACTCTTTATAATTTATTTTTATTTTTTTACTCCTTTAATAAAATTTGATGATTTTACTTTACTTATGATACAAACTGTCTGATATTAATTTTCAACTCCTATCCCCCCAGGCAATATTTATTTTACGTCGCCCAAAGGGCGTTTTTTATTTTGCTAGTTATTCGATATTTCCAACTATTTGGTGGCCCTGTGGAATATCGGAGAAAATGTAGTGCTAATGTACTTTGTGAACAAGTTTAACATTCCAAAATATTTCTAGACTGCGATCTTCGTCTTTTTACAACGTTCTGTTTCTTTCGAATTAAAAAAATTAAAAAGCAAAAAACAAAAAACAAACAAACAAGAAACAATATTTTTAAAAAAAAGAAAAAAACTATAATAAAAAAAAACCACGAAACCAAATGCGAACTTAAATATGGCGCCTAGCATAAAATACGCTCGACTCTTATTATTTTTAATCTTCCACTTTTTTTCTTCGCTGACGTTTTACTGCTCTAGAAATATCGAAACTGGCGTGTTATTTTAAGAGATGTGCAGCTATTCGATATTTTCAACAAGGGGACGCTCAAAATAGAAAAATGAGGTGTTTCAATTAGTGTCCCCAAAATAAAGGTCATTGAGGATATTGGCCTTTCTATTTTGATTTGGTTTGTTTTGTTTTACGGCATATCAACCTCAGTGGGTCATTTAATGCCGATAAAGTTTTGAAATAAATCAATTCTTAATGGATAATACAATTTTTTTATTAATATATTTTTCTATTTAACCTATGATGGGACCCTAACAGGTACTACCACTCCGGGTCAGAGTGGACCAGGGAGCAATGGTGATGAAGGGGTGCTCCACATTCCCCAAACCTCTAGAACTGGAACCTCACCATCAGATAGAGTTTAACGTCATTCCCAGGACATGTAGACCCGCAGCCACCGCCTTCTATGATAAAAAGGGGTTGGGGATTTCTATTTTGAAACGAGAAAAAATGATTCTACAAAATTATATATTTATATTTCTTATATCGAGATTTTCAATGATTGAATAAGGATTGTTTTCATAATTGTTGCTCTAATAAAATATCTCTGTATTGCACTGCTTGTTCTTTGTTATTGACACACACATACACATACACAAACACACACACATACGCACACACACACCACCATGTATATATAAAGGGTATTTGGTATGTATGTATATATGTCCGAATGACTATAAGAAAATACAACAATTAACTACAAAGTAAACATATACCGTATTTGACGACATATATGACGCACGGGCACCTCACGTAGTGTAATGGTTAACAAGCTAGATTTGCAGACCATTGTTAGTGAGTTCGATTCTCATTGGGCGCCCCATACTTTTGGCCTTGTGTCTTATCTAAGCTAATCCTAGTAAATAACTATATGCCATAACATTGGGTACCTCACGTGGTGTAATGGTTAACAAGCTAGATTTGCAGACCATTGTTAGTGAGTTCGATTCTCATTGGGCGCCCCATACTTCTGGCCTTGTGCCACATCTAAGCTAAGCTTAGTAAATAACTATATGACGCACGAGCATTTTCTGTTAATCTTGATTATAACAATACCAGCAATAAAATAAGGATGCATGGAGTTTAGCGTAGGTAAAAGTACTGAGCATAAGCTGGGTTAGTGAGCATCATAGAGAAGATTAGCCTAGGCATACGGGAGGTCTCAAACTTCACCTACGATGTATAAGACGCAGGGCAAATTTTTGAGCCAAGATTTTGGTGAAAAAAGTGCGTCCTATATGCCGTCAAATACGGTATACACATTAAATATTCAGTTCTTGCTTTTTGTGCAAAAATGTTGAAGTTTTGATTATATTGAACGATATTTAAGAATTAAAGTATACATTGAAATACCATTGAAATTCTACTTCATAATGTCCGGCATTTCTAAGTCTCAAAAATAAAAAAATCAATACACACACACACACACACACACACATATATATATATATATATATATATATATATATATATTATAGATACTATGGATGCTATATTTATAAGTAAACAGTGCTCAATATCTTTAATAGAATATTTATATTTAATTTAAGGTAGCTAAGGAAGGGGCAACGCTATTATTCGTAGATTTCTCCAAGGCATTTGATTCCATACACAGAGAGGAAAATGGAACAAATACTACTAGCATATGGTTTCCCCAAAGAAACGGTTGCCGCTATAATGATGCTCTACAAAGACACTAAAGCAATGGTACGCTCACCTGATGGCGACACAGATTTCTTTGATATCGCCGCTGTGAAAGCCAAGGAGATACATTAGCACCATATATATTTTTAATATGCCTAGACTATGTACTCCAAACATCATTAGATACCATAAAAGAAAAAGGTTTCACACTAAGAAAGGCAAGGAGCAGGCGATACCCCGCACAAACTGTCACAGATGCAGACTATGCAGATGACCTCGCACTTCTTGCAGATACACCAGCACAGGCTGAGTCACTAATACATAGCTCGGAGAAGGCAATGTGAACTCTGATAAAGTTCATGAGTTTCAAAAAGAAAGGAGACATCTCCACACTTGACGGTAAGCCTCTCAAAATAGTAGAACAATTCACATACCTAGGTAGTAATATCTCATCCACAGTGAGCGATATCAATACACGAATAGGAAAGACATGGTTGGCCACAAACAAAATATCAGTCATATGGAAATCCGATCTCGCTGACAAGCTAAAACGACAATTCTTCCTGGCTGTGGTTATATCATTATTGCTGTATGGATGCACCACCTGGACCCTAACGAAGCGCCTTGAGAATAAGCTAGATGGGACCTGCACAAGAATACTGCGTGCAGTCTTAAACATGTCGTGGAAACAGCACCCCACAAGGAGGCAGCCGTATGGCCACTTGCCCCCCCCCCATCATTCAAACCATACGAGTAAGACGGGCTAGGCATGCGGGACACTGCTGGAGAAGCAAGGACGAGCTCATAAGCGACATACTCCTGTGAAAGCCAAAACATGGGCGTGCTAGTGTGGGCTGCCCAGCTGGGACCTATATTGACCAACTATGTGAGGATGCTGGATGCTGCGCTGAGGAGATCTCGGGGGCAATAAATGATAGGGAGGGTTGGCGTGAGATAGTCATGGATGTCCGTGCTACTTGCGCGACATGATGATGATGATGAAGTAAGCACCAGAACCTGGTTACTGACAGTTTCTCACCTATGCAATCTTCAGACTAAGTCGTCCTTTTAAATGTATGGAAGTATACTAAACACTGTTTGTATTTGTTTCAATAGTTTTGTGTACCTTACGTTTAACTTAGATCAACCTTTATATCTATCAAATAAATAATCTATATATCTATCTTTATTGATCAATCTTTAATATCTATATGGATAGATCGTTCTCTCTGTTTATATCTAACTTCATTTGCTAATCTATTTTAATCATCTTAATTTTCATATTTCTAATTAGAAATGCAGTTTGTCTGCTAAACAAATCGATATTGTCACGATTTAGTGGTGTGAAGTCATTTACTGTCTTTTGTTCACCATCAAAGGAATTCGCAGCTTCTTCAACTCATACGTATGAAAAATGATAAGATAAAAGTGTTTTTACTCTTCAAAACTGTTATCAATATTATCGAAGGGTGTAGTGTTCCCTATACGCTTATTTCTTATTTTCGTCTTTTTTTTTTTCCTTTTTTTTTTTTTTTGCTTCTTTTATTTTTATGATCACGTAAGAGAAGCTGAAGAAAAAAAAACCCTGATAAAAAGTATTCAAAAGTTTTACTATCTAAACTTTTGTCATCTTCTTCACAGCTTTTATTTCTTGTCTAAAATATGATTTATAATAACACTTTTTTGCTTGAATAATTCATACAGTGAGGTGTAAAAGTCATCTTTTGTGTGGCAACAGCTATTTTTAAATGTCAATTCTTAATTCATATATATATAATATATATATATATATATATATATATATATGAAAAATAGATTGAAATTAATCCGACAGTATGAAATTTAACATTTTGAAAAAACATATGATGTTTGTTATGTGATTGCTGACAGATCTGTTTCGACCAAATCGATAAGTAAAATTTGGAACTCTAACATCATTCTTCAAATTACACAAATTTCAATTACTATATATATATATATATATATATATATATATATATATATATATATATATGTACATACAGAGATTGATTTTTCTCGATTTGTTTAGCCATACATTTAATAGGTATTCCCGCCTAATTCATTATTAATTAATTAATTTTCAAAATTAGGTACGACTCCAATTAAGCACTTATTCTCCCAAAAATTATCGGCAAAAAGCCATTCAAAACAAACCGTGTTTACAATATATATATATGTATATATATATATATATATATATATATACTGTAGGGGAGACATTAGTTGACCTTTCACCTTTTACCATTCAGCGTAAAAGCATTTAGTCGCCTGTTGTTTACAGACTTGGGTTCTCTGGTGATTGTAAAAACATACAACCTGTAAGTTTGTATCAATTAATTGTTCGCCCCTGGCTGACAGTTCCCGATAGCCGTTAGGATGAGGAGCTGTACAGACGAAAATTATGTCGGGTTTTGCACCCGGCATTAGGTAGGTGTTAAAAAGTCGAACCGAACTGATAAGAAGTAAACTTCGAAACACGTCTCTGTGGATGACTGGTATATATATATATATATATATATATATATATATATATATATATATATATATATATATATATATCTTGCAGTTACCATTAAATCCACCAAGTATACAATCTTATTTACTTCGAGATTTTTTTCACTAAGATCGATTAAAAGTGCTCAATATAAAGAGATAAATAGACGATTAAAATCGAATGGTTAAAAACTAGATATTTAATTTTCTCACAGTAGCGTGAATTTTCGGGGTATTTATTTCTACCCTCATTATGTATTTAACGCACCCGCCTTCACCCCTTCACCGGAATTTACTAAGCAGATTTTGCGTTTATTTTTATGCCCACATTTGTTTGCTCTCGAGACCAATATAAAGTATTAGTTTCGAAGTTTCGTAAAGGTTCCCGATTACTATAAGAAGGTTTCCGAGTTCAAAGAAAAGGTTCCCAAGTTCACGGAGGGTGTTCCTGAATCCGAGAAGGTCCTCGGGTCCGACAAGAAATACCCGAAGAAGGCCGGAGGGCATATCGGCCGCAACGTTGTACAGATAACAATGAAGATGTGGAAAATAGTGCTAATAATACAAATAATACTAAGCTCAATTCTGCTATTTTTGACAGAATAAAGGGTTCGGTTCAAAGTTCCATGATGGCTCCTGATTACTACAAAAAGGTTCCCGAGTCCGAGAAAGTTCCCGAGTCCGACAAGAAATCCCTGAAGAAGACCAGAGGGAACATTAGCCGAAACGTTGTGCAGATAACAATAAATATGAGGACAATAGTCCGAATAAACTAAACAATACGAATTATCAAGCCTCATTTCAAAAATTCAGAGAAATGGTCAGGAATTTGCCATTTTTCAAGCGTAAGAAATATTTTCTTTAGTTTTTCTTTAGTTCTGTTTAAATTGGGAAACATTAAAATCAAAATATTATATAAAGTTTGATTCCGTTGTGTTTACAGTTTCAATCAAGGTGTTACATAGGGCCAAATTCGAGTTGTAGTAGTAGTCATTTAGTAGTAGTAGTCGTCGTTAGTTCAGTAACAACACACGCAAGTTGTATAGTCATAGGGTTTGTTTATCTCTCTCTCTCTCTCTCTCTCTCTCTCTTCTCTTCTCTCTCTCTCTCTCTCTCTCTCTCTCTCTCTCTCTCTAAGAAAGAACCCACGAGCCTAGAAATAAATAAACAGCCGTTTGTGACTATACGACTTGTGTATGTTGTTCCTGAACTAAGGACTACTATTACTACTACTACTAGACGACTCCTACTACAACTCGAACGTGGCACTATGTAACACAAACAAACCTGCAACAAGGTGTCAAACCATTACCCTTTTCTAGTTGTTGTCTCTTTATCTTCGTCTCTTGCAAATTTCTTCAAGGCAACAGAATTGCTGAATATGCTTAAATAAAAAGTTGTTTTTTTTCCATTCGAATTCCATGCACTGAAAAATCGAAAACACACGTCACTGATGCTTAAATTGAAGCAGCTACATTATTCTCAGCCGGAGATTTCTCCCTGAAGCATCAATTATCAAACACGTCTGGCCGACCATAAAAAAACAGTAGTGAGTTCAATGATCACTAGGTGGTGTACATTTCCAGCCTAGAGCAAGATTAATTAGTATCATCATCATCATCATCATCATCATCATCATGTCGTATTGACACCACAGATTCCCATGACTCTATATCTCTCTATCTATGGGGCGCGTGGGCTAATGGTTAGAGTAGTAGGAAACGGACACGTCGACCCGAGTTCAATTCCTTGGCGAGGCTGTTTGCATTTCACATGGCGCTAATACCCTTGGGAAAGGTATGAATCCAAATTTTCCATCCAGCGATGGGTAAATAACAGGACAGACTGGGCTCTTTAACCATTGCTAGGTAACTAGTCTAGGAGAAGGAAAACTCTGAATTAAAACCTGTTAAACTCCGCTTAAGAAATTAATTGCTCGTGTGGAGGGGATAGTATATATTTATTCACGTCCCTATCTATCATTGCTCTTAGTAGATCATCCTCACGGCATCCAGTATCCGCACAAATCTGATCAATGTAAGTTTTTTATAGTTAAATGCCCGATGAATTTTTCTTTACTTCTCCAACATTTCCTCTTAATGTTTTAGATGAGGCTTGATAATTTGTATTATTTCTTATTATTCGGACTATTATCCTCAATCTTTATTGTTATCTTAAGAACGTTTTGGCCGATGTGCCCTCCGGCCTTCTTCAGGTATTTCTCATCGGACTCTGGATCCTTCTCGAACTTGGGAACATTCTTTCGGAGAACACATCGGCCGAAACGTTGTACACATGACAATAAAGATGAGAACAATAGCCCGAATAATTCAAATAATACTTCCCCAACAGTCTCCACTGTGTCGTGTTCGTCTTATTCGGATGGTTTGTGTGATAGGGAACAGACTGCACACCTGCTCTTGTGGATCGCTGCTTCCATGATTTGTTCAAGACAGCACGCATTATCTTTGTAAAGTTTTCGATGGCATTTTTGGATTTATTGGGTAAAGATGCTTTATAAATCAGTTTTGAGGAGTAGGGAAGCTCTAGAAATCAATTTACAGAAAAATAGATAACAAAAAGTCGCCATTTTTCGTCACCAAAAAAAAATTTTGAGAGCTAAAAATCTACATAACTCCGATAATCTCTGAATTGGAAGCTCAAATTTTGGGAAATGTCTAACTTTAACACAGTCCATATCTGTACAAAATTTCAGAAAAATTGAAGGCGGTGGGTGACAATTTTACTTTTTTCTGGATGATTTGACATGGAATTGCCCATTGGGACGATAAAGTATAATTGTAGTTAGAATTATGAATAATACCAATTGAAAAGACAAGTAGAATTAGGAAGATAAACGCTAATAATAACCAAAATTAATGATAATGATTGTCAAAGCAAGTAGAATTAGAAATATAAAGGTTAATACTAGCCGAAAGTATTAATAATAACAATTGAAAAAGCTGGTAGAATTAGGAAGATAAAGGTAATAATAACCAAAATTAATCTTATTATAATGGAGATTGTGTGTTTTTCTATCTGTAACCGAAACTATATCGCTACTCAAGTAACAATTCCCTTAGTTATTGACATCACATTCCCAATGATTTTATTTTTATTTAAACCTCAGTTATTAATAAAATTGTTTCACATTATTAATACTGTTGGCCATATCTACATAGAAATGACATGCAATTATATTTATATATACAACAGAATAGAGGTTTACAATGTGAATGGGAAGGCTAATTTGCATATTGATACTAAAAATGTGATTTTAATAAATATGTGCTTAGTATTATTGATTTCTAACTGTTTGGTTTTATTTTAATGAATATAAGCAAAAATCTCTTCAATGAATCTTAAATGAAATCCATTAACAAGAAAAAATAACTGTCATTTTATTCTTTACTTCCTCTTATAACTAAATACTTAAATTAGAAAAAATAACAATGAAAGACGAGAGTGATGGAAGAGTAAGTTTCAGTTGTTCCATTTTTTATTATACTCCCTCTGTTTCCAATCTTTTATTATACTCCCTCTGTTTCAAATCTTTTTATCTGTATTCTTATTTAGTTTCATTAGCCTTTCTAATCTAATACAATATTTTATTACATTAAAACTTAAATACTTGCACCCGGAGGCTGCATATATTTGCTAGTAATAATAATGAACAAAGAAAGCAGAATTAAAAAGATAACAGTTAATGCTAGACAAAAGTATCAATAATAACAATTGAATAAGCAAGTAGAATTGGGGAGATGAAGGTTAATACTAATCAAAATTATTAATAATAATGATTGACAAAGCAAGTAGAATTAGGAATATAAAGGTTAATACTAGCCAAAATTATTAATAATAACAATTAATGAAGCAAGCTGAATTAGGGAGAGGAAGATGATACTAGCCAGAATTTTTAATAATAATGATTGACGCAGCAAGTAGAATTATGAATATAAAGAATAATAATATTTAGAATTAGGAATAATAATGATGGACAGAGCAAGAAAAATTAGGAAAATAAGGGATAATACCAACCAAAATTGTTAATAATAACTGATAGAGACAATTGATAATTAAATAAATAAAGATTGATAAAGGTTAATAATAGTCAAAATTATTAATAATAATGATGAACAAAGCAAGTAGAATGAGGAAGATGAAGGATAATACTAGTCAAAATTAATAATGATAATGATGGACAAAGCAAGTAGAATGAGGAAGATGAAAGATAATACTAGTCAAAATTATTAATAATAATGATGGACAACGCAAATAGAATGAGGAAGATGAAGGATAATACGAGTAAAATTATTAATAATAATGATGGACAAGCAAGTAGAATGAGGAAGATGAAGGATAATACGAGTAAAATTATTAATAATAATGATGGACAACGCAAATAGATGAACAATAATGATGGACAAGCAAGTAGAATGAGGAAGATGAAGGATGATACTAGTCAAAAGTATCAATAATAATGATTGACAAGCAAGTAGAATGAGGAAGATGAAGGATAATACTAGTCAAAATTATTAATAATGATGGACAAGCAAGTAGAATGAGGAAGATGAAGGATAATACTAGTCAAAATTATTAATAATAATGATGGACAAAGCAAGTAGAATGAGGAAGATGAAGGATATACTAGTCAAAAGCAAGTAGAATGAGGAAGATGAAGGATAATACTAGTCAAAATATCAATAATAATGATGGACAAGCAAGTAGAATGAGGAAGATGAAGATGATACTAGTCAAAAGTATCAATAATAATGATTGACAAGCAAGTAGAGGAGATGAAGGATAATACTAGTCAAAATTATTAATAATAAATTGACAAAGCAAGTAGAATGAGGAAGATGAAGGATAATACTAGTCAAAAGTATCAATAATAATGATGGACAAGCAAGTAGAATGAGGAAGATGAAGGATATACTAGTCAAAAGTATCAATAATAATGATTGACAAAGCAAGTAGAATGAGGAAGATGAAGGATAATACTAGTCAAAATATTAATAATAATGATTGACAAGCAAGTAGAATGAGGAAGATGAAGGATAATACTAGTCAAAATTATTAATAATAATGATGGACAAGCAAGTAGAATGAGGAAGATGAAGGATAATACTAGTCAAAATTATTAATAATAATGAGGACAAGCAAGTAGAATGAGGAAGATGAAGGATAATACTAGTCAAAATTATTAATAATAATGATGGACAAGCAAGTAGAATGAGGAAGATGAAGGATGATACTAGTCAAAAGTATCAATAATAATGATTGACAAAGCAAGTAGAATGAGGAAGATGAAGGATAATACTAGTCAAAATTATTAATAATAATGATTGACAAAGCAAGTAGAATGAGGAAGATGAAGGATAATACTAGTCAAAATTATTAATAATAATGATGGACAAGCAAGTAGAATGAGGTAGATGAAGGATGATACTAGTCAAAAGTATCAATAATAATGATTGACAAAGCAAGTAGAATGAGGAAGATGAAGGATAATACTAGTCAAAATTATTAATAATAATGATGGACAAAGCAAGTAGAATGAGGAAGATGAAGGATATACTAGTCAAAATTATTAATAATAATGATGGACAAGCAAGTAGAATGAGGTAGATGAAGGATGATACTAGTCAAAAGTATCAATAATAATGATTGACAAAGCAAGTAGAATGAGGAAGATGAAGGATAATACTAGTCAAAATTATTAATAATAATGATGGACAAGCAAGTAGAATGAGGAAGATGAAGGATAATACTAGTCAAAATTATTAATAATAATGATGGACAAGCAAGTAGAATGAGGAAGATGAAGGATAATACTAGTCAAAATTATTAATAATAATGATGGACAAGCAAGTAGAATGAGGAAGATGAAGGATGATACTAGTCAAAAGTATCAATAATAATGATTGACAAAGCAAGTAGAATGAGGAAGATGAAGGATAATACTAGTCAAAATTATTAATAATAATGATGGACAAGCAAGTAGAATGAGGAAGATGAAGGATAATACTAGTCAAAATTATTAATAATAATGATTGACAAAGCAAGTAGAATGAGGAAGATGAAGGATAATACTAGTCAAAAGTATCAATAATAATGATGGACAAGCAAGTAGAATGAGGAAGATGAAGGATGATACTAGTCAAAAGTATCAATAATAATGATTGACAAAGCAAGTAGAATGAGGAAGATGAAGGATAATACTAGTCAAAATTATTAATAATAATGATTGACAAGCAAGTAGAATGAGGAAGATGAAGGATAATACTAGTCAAAATTATTAATAATAATGATGGACAAGCAAGTAGAATGAGGAAGATGAAGGATAATACTAGTCAAAATTATTAATAATAATGATGGACAAGCAAGTAGAATGAGGAAGATGAAGGATGATACTAGTCAAAAGTATCAATAATAATGATTGACAAAGCAAGTAGAATGAGGAAGATGAAGGATAATACTAGTCAAAATTATTAATAATAATGATTGACAAGCAAGTAGAATGAGGAAGATGAAGGATAATACTAGTCAAAATTATTAATAATAATGATGGACAAGCAAGTAGAATGAGGAAGATGAAGGATAATACTAGTCAAAATTATTAATAATAATGATGGACAAGCAAGTAGAATGAGGAAGATGAAGGATGATACTAGTCAAAAGTATCAATAATAATGATTGACAAAGCAAGTAGAATGAGGAAGATGAAGGATAATACTAGTCAAAATTATTAATAATAATGATGGACAAGCAAGTAGAATGAGGAAGATGAAGGATAATACTAGTCAAAATTATTAATAATAATGATGGACAAGCAAGTAGAATGAGGAAGATGAAGGATAATACTAGTCAAAATTATTAATAATAATGATGGACAAGCAAGTAGAATGAGGAAGATGAAGGATAATACTAGTCAAAATTATTAATAATAATGATGGACAAGCAAGTAGAATGAGGAATATGAAGGATGATACTAGTCAAAAGTATCAATAATAATGATTGACAAAGCAAGTAGAATGAGGAAGATGAAGGATAATACTAGTCAAAATTATTAATAATAATGATGGACAAGCAAGTAGAATGAGGAAGATGAAGGATAATACTAGTCAAAATTATTAATAATAATGATGGACAAGCAAGTAGAATGAGGAAGATGAAGGATAATACTAGTCAAAATTATAATAATAATGATGGACAAGCAAGTAGAATGAGGAAGATGAAGGATGATACTAGTCAAAAGTATCAATATAATGATTGACAAAGCAAGTAGAATGAGGAAGATGATAGTCAAATTATTAATAATAATGATGGACAAGCAAGTAGAATGAGGAAGATGAAGGATAATACTAGTCAAAATTATTAATAATAATGATGGACAAGCAAGTAGAATGAGGAAGATGAAGGATGATACTAGTCAAAAGTATCAATAATAATGATTGACAAAGCAAGTAGAATGAGGAAGATGAAGGATAATACTAGTCAAAATTATTAATAATAATGATTGACAAAGCAAGTAGAATGAGGAAGATGAAGGATAATACTAGTCAAAATTATTAATAATAATGATGGACAAAGCAAGTAGAATGAGGAAGATGAAGGATAATACTAGTCAAAATTATTAATAATAATGATGGACAAGCAAGTAGAATGAGGAAGATGAAGGATAATACTAGTCAAAATTATTAATAATAATGATGGACAAGCAAGTAGAATGAGGAAGATGAAGGATAATACTAGTCAAATTATTAACAAGCAAGTCTAGTCAAAAGTATCAATAATAATGATTGACAAGCAAGTAGAATGAGGAAGATGAAGGATAATACTAGTCAAATTATTAATAATAATGATTGACAAAGCAAGTAGAATGAGGAAGATGAAGGATAATACTAGTCAAAATTATTAATAATAATGATGGACAAAGCAAGTAGAATGAGGAAGATGAAGGATAATACTAGTCGAAATTATTAATAATAATGATGAACAATGCAAGTAGAATTAGGAAGATGAAGGATAATACTAGTCAAAATTATTAATGATAATGATTGACGCAGCAAGTAGAATTATGAATATAAAGAATAATAGTATCTAGAATTATGAATAATAATGATTGACAAAGCAACAAAAATTTGGAAAATAAGGGACAATACTAACCATAATTATTTATAATGATTGATAGTGCAAGTAGAATTAGGAATACAAAGGATAACAGTATTCAGAATTATGAATTATAATGATTGACAGAGCCTTGCCAATATATAAATATTCTTATTCAAGCTAAAATACCGAAAATAACCGCTTTTTTGTTAATATCAACACATTGGTAGCCAGAGGTCAGAAACAATGAATAATTATATCTTAATAACCGATAGAAATGATAATAATCATAGTATGATTCCACAAGTTTATGATAAGGAATTTATCGTGGCGTGAAGACAGGATTTTTTAGAGAGAAATAAAAAAATTCATTTAGAGAGAAATCAAAAAATTCAAATGACAAGTACCAGTCAAGTGGCCATTTTGGATTCATTGCGAAGAATATTAGATTCTGCTCGAAAAGCTTAGAATAATTATAATGTTTTCGAAAATATCAAAAGTTTATCGTTAATGGAAAATGGACAAAGTTTTATCACGCATCATTATCGCCATTTAATGGATGAGAAAACGTCAAAGAAAGAAATGATTTAGCGTAATGGTTTACAAGTTTTGACGGACAAAAGAAACGAAAGATGGATAGGATTTGTTTACGAAAGAAAATTAGGCCGATTGTTTGGCAATGTTCTTTGTGTGCAGGCTTATCCAGTATTGAACATTTTGTATCGATTTCGAGAAATGCTGATAAGTTCTCGGCCAGACTGTAAGGTTCAAAGTTATTTAATGAACATACAATTCCGACACGTTGTGAGACAAAACATTTAATATATATAACAGCACATGGAAACGATAAGATACATAATGTACAGGAGAATAGAACATGTAAATACATATACAATATTTAGTTATAAACAAGATACCCAAATGTACCTAACATATAAATGTTACAGACATGGAACTAAAGGATAGTCCATGCTGTGTAAAGGACTCACAGTAATGTAAGGGGGGGGACAAAAGCCCCACCGAAAAGGGGTAGATAGACTCTAGCCCATAGCAATTCTTGAGAAGATCCAACTGAAAGGGGAAGACAAGTTCCAACGCGCTTAACTACCAGAGGTCCCTTAGTGGGAACAAACAGCAACGCAGCGAGAAGATAACTCTTCCGACAAAGGGAAGATAATCCCCTACAAGACCAAGAAAGGAAACCTTAATATTATTCCACATGCTCATCTTGTATTTCAGTATAATTGAGACATTATTTCTTTAACCCTACTAAAACTTTATGGAATATTCTACCCTGTCAGCTGGGACTTTAGAATACACCGACTGCACCTCTACAGATGCGTGAGATCTCTCCTCGATGAGGCCACCTGTCTTTATGATAGACCCCAACGCTTTTTATCATATATGTGTTAAAAGGCAGTGACTGGGGGACTTGGTTAGCTCAGTCGGTAGAGCGTTCGGCTAGAAATCGCAAGGTTCCTAGTTCGATACCCGCCCTCGCCAACTCAGCGTATGAGTAGCACGGGGATCTGTGCGGTAAAGTAAGGAGCTGATGGTAGGTGTGGCGCTCCACCTCAAATGCAAATACAATCTCCTTGGTCTAGCGCTATTGAAAAGGGGATAGACTCCCTTGCTGATTAGCTGATACCGACTTTAGGCCACCTTGATGACTTTACGAGAGATGCTGATAAGTTCTCCCTCAAACCAAGAAAGGAAACCTTAATGCTATTCCACATTCTCATCTTGTATTTCAGTTGAGGAAACGAAAAAAAAAAAACATTTCACTTCATGTTACCTTTACTGCACTTTTAACGTGGATTAAGTTACTGAATCTTTTTTTCTAATAACTCTGCCATTAGTTTTTTAGAATTTGATTCTGCTAACCGTTAACCACCTAAAATAAAAAAATAATTCCCCAAATATGCTGTGTCCCAGATCAGTGATTTGTTTAAAAAGTTCATAAAATATTTCAAAATACCTGCATTTAACGTTTTTCTTTCAATTTGACTTATATATTAAAACAAATGTAACCGAAACTATATTACTACTCAAGTCACAATTCCCTTAGTTATTTACATCACATTCCCCATGATTTTATTTTTATCTAAACCCCAATTATCAATAAAATTGTTTTGCCTTATTATTACTGTTGGTCATATCTACATTCGAATAACATGCAATTGTATTTATGTATACAACAAAATAGTGGTTTACAGTGTGAATGGCAAGGCTAATTTGCATATTGATATTAAAAATTTGATTTTAATAAATATGTGTTTAGTATTATTGATTTCTAATTGTTTGGTTTTAACTTAATGAATATGAGCAAAAGTCTTGTGGATACATCTTAAAAGAAATTCATTGACAAGAAGACATAATTGTAATTTTATTCTTTACTTCCTATTTTAACTGAATAGTTAAATTAGGAAAATTTAACAATGAAAGACAAGATGAAAGAGTAACCTTCAGTTGTTCTATTTTTCGATTATACTGCCCCTGTCTAAAATCTTTTTATCTGCATTCTTATTTAGTTTCATTAGCCTTTCTAATTTAATATAATATTTTATTACATTAAAACTTAAATACTTGCACCAGGAGGGTGCATATATTTGCTAGTATAAACAATGTCACACAAAATAAAAAAAAGGAATGTTGGTTATTGTAATAATGTGTGGAGGATGATCACTAATTAGGACTGAGCTTATTCTAGTAGTGACCACTTAAGTTGTTTAGTTAGTTTTTTTAAATAGTTTGAAAGTTGATTATAGGGATATTGTTTCTCATGATTATTCTGATTTGCATTCCTTTTCATTGATTTTTTTTTTGCCTCATTTCTATCAAATTTACTTGGCTCTTTTATGTATTTAACTATTTAATTTTCTTTCGCAGCTGATTCTCTATAACCAACACAGTCACATTTTTTTCCTTTCATTTTTATTCTTTATTCAAAAGCTGGTGACTGAAAACTCTATAAGTTGATCCAAATTGATTTGTCTTGAGAATATGCATTTTTACAAGTTTTACTGCAACTGTGCTAGTATATAAGTATAATTGTGTTGCATAGCGCTCGACTCAGGCAACAAAATCGTACATGTTATATACTGGCATCTTCAAACTCACGCTACTCTGAATCGTATACGTTGCTGGTATACAGCGGAGATCGTTTCTAACCCCTAGACGATGTATCTAGTGGTCGCTTAAATGAACTCACAAGGCATGCTCTATGTAGTAGGAAATTTGACTTTATTTCTCTCATCTCGGCTGTATGTGGTGGATGGGTGACGGGCGTTGATCATGGGCACTACTACTGCTGGTGGAAGGTGGTGGGCACGCCTCACTGCTCGCTGGCAGCGACCGACCGTGTCAGCGGTCACTCAGTCCGCTCTGTCCGCTGTCTCTCTGGGGTCTGACTCTGGGTGGACTGACAACTGCTTAAGTATTGACGACCGCCCACGCATTTTAATCTTTCTCTTTGTCCCTCAGCCGGAAGTCCTTAATTCCCTTTCCTGTTTCTTTGTTCAATTTTCCGCTTGTATAGAGGAAGTCCTTTGTCACACCAGACCCTATGTCTACCTTAGCCATTGTCTTCTCAGTTCAATTTTCCTTTGTCTTTTCGAACTTTCCGCGCAAAACAAACTGAACAATAGTCAATCTGCAACAATTGCTAACAATTATAGTTTTATCAAATTTTAAAACCTCAATTTATAGCTATGATTACAAGTTTTCAAAAAATAAAAGGTAACCAAAAAGCTGAGCTTATAATTCAACCCTACTAAAACTTGTAATAAATAGTCTGCCTTGTCGGCTGGAGATTTAGAACACACCGACTGCACCTCTGCAGACGGGTAACTCTCCCAAATGGGACCACCTGTTGGCCCTAGGTGGCGACCCATGATGGAACCCATAAGGATGGAACCTTGGTAGATGAGCAGTCCAGGACATACAACACTCCACTTAGGCCCTTACTTAGCCTATACGGACAGTCAGAGAGGCCCGTTCCGATCAATCGAGTGGTCACGTCAACTCCTAGCACCTATATGATTGTCCCCAACTCGATTGCCTTTATGTCAAGCCCCAACGCTTTTTATTATATATGTGCAAGAAGGCGGTGACTGAGGGTCTTCATGTCCTGGGTATAACGTTAAACTCTATCTGATGGTGAGGGTCCAGTTCTGGAGGTCAAGGAAATATGAAGTACCCCTTCATCACAATTACTCCCAGGACTACTCTGACTTGGAGTGGTATTACCTGTTAGGGTTCCATCTATAGGTTCAATAGAAAATGTATTTATAAAAAAATGGTGTATACATTAAGAATGAACTTATTTCAAAACTTTATCGGCATTAAATGACCCACTGAGGTTGATATGCCGTAAAATCAAACAACAAACAAACAAACAAACAAGAAATGTTACAAAAAACAATAATTCCTTCTTGGTTGGGCCAAAAACCTTTCAGCTCCTGTTATATATTGGCTTTATTTTCATACTTAAACTTCGTGGGATATTTGATGTGAAATACATATACACAGGGCCGAGTTAGCTCAATCGGTAGAGCGTTCGGCTACAAACCACAAGGTTCCTAGTTCGATACCGGTCCTCGCCAACTCAGCGTATGAGTGGCACATGGATCTGTGCGGTAAAGTAAGGAGCGGACGCTAAAATAATCTCCTTGGTTTAGCGCTAGTGAAAAGGGGATAGACTCCCTCGCTGTATGGCTCATACCGACATTAGGCCGCCCTGACGACTTTACTTTACATCCTAAATGTCGAACAGTAGTGGTACTATTTAACTCATTGCTAGGGCCCTACGATTTTTTAAATAAAAAGCAAATATACCAGAATTTAATAATGTCTAGTGGAATATCATATAATCAAAACAGATGTCTAGCCCCGGCGGTAGGCTTAGAATATGCTGGCTGTATCCCCTGCAAATAAATGGGGGGGTCTTCGTTATGACGCTACACTGTATCTGATAGCAAGTCTCCAGTCCTAGAGACCTGGGGACGGACATTACTCCCAGGTCAAATCTAGACCCGAGTGGTAGCATAGTTTCGGTTAAAGACAGACAAACACAGAATCTCCATTATAATAAGATTTATTAAATCCTCACTCCTCATTTGTCTTTGTATTACCCTCGGATTATAATGGCCGATTGGCAATTTCTTAAACCAATTATATGGATTAAGAGATTACCAGTCACGGATATTGATAATCTTAATCTATTTAAGATAAAAATTGCACCAAACATTTTGTTCAAGATCAAACGATGAAATATAAGAATCCACATGAAAGACAATCAATTAGACTTAACTGCTGGCAAAGCGACTTATGAAAATCATGTTTAACGCACCAGCTTTCCCTTATTACGACTCCGCCGCGTCTATGTGGCGCCTCTCTCCGCCGCTTTTGCTGAAATACTGCAGAATTATTGGACTGAAGGAAGATGGGCGCCGCCAGATTATTCCGCACCAAAACACGCTTGATGAGTAGAGTGCCCACGAACAACCCAGGTTGCGAGATCAGTGGCCAGTAATTTGATTCCTAACTGGAAATTGTTTTGTTTTTATTTCCATGAAGAAGAAGAACAAGAACAAGAACAAGAACAAGAACAAGAAGAAGACATGTTTTAATGAAGGAGAGATATATTAAGAAGAAAAAGGTAGACGAACAAGAAGAACAACAACAATAACAACAACAACAAAAACAAGAGGATAAAAGAGAGTAGAAAAAGAAGAAGAATGGGAAGGAAGAAGAAGAAGAAGAAGAAGAAGAAGAAGAAGAAGGGAAGGAAGAAGAAGAAGAAGAAGAAGAAGAAGAAGAAGAAGAAGAAGAAGAAGAAGAAGAAGAAGAAGAAGAAGAAGAAGAAGAAGAAGAAGAAGAAGAAGAAGAAGAAGAAGAAGAAGAATTAATGAATTAGAAGAAGAAGAAGAAGAAGAAGAAGAAGAAGAAGAATTAATGAATTAGAAGAAGAAGAAGAAGAAGAAAGAAGAAGAAGAAGAAGAAGAAGAAGAAGAAGAAGAAGAAGAAGAAGAAGAAGAAGAAGAAGAAGAAGAAGATTAATGAATTAGAAGAAGAAGAAAGAAAGAAGAAGAAGAAGAAGAAGAATTAATGAAGAAGAAGAAGAAGAAGAAGAAGAAGAAGAAGAAGAAGAAGAAGAAGAAGAAGAAGAAGAAGAAGAAGAAGAGAAGAAGAAGAAGAAGAAGAAGAAGAAGAAGAAAGAAGAAGAAGAAGAAGAAGAAGAAGAAGAAGAAGAAGAAGAAGAAGAAGAAGAAGAAGAAGAAGAAGAAGAAGAAGAAGAAGAGAAGAAGAAGAAGAAGAAGAAGAGAAGAGAAGAAGAAAGAATAAGAAGAAGAAGAAGAAGAAGAAGAAGAAGTGTGGAGGATGATCACTAATTACGATTAAGCCTATTCTAATAGTTACCACCTCAGTTTTTTTTGTTCTTTTTTCATTGTTTGAAAGTTGATCATAAGTTTAATTATACGTATTAAACATTTCTATTTTGATGAATAATTTGGGTTGGTATAATCAATGTTTGGAAATTTTTTGTTAGTGTATTCCAATCGTTTATGCAGAATCCTGTGCTCACCCACGACCATCCCAGGTTACGAGATCAGTGGCCAGTAACTTGATTCGTAACTAGAAATTGTTTTTTTCTTTTGTTTCCATCACTAGATATTATAGTGATGCAGATAAAAATGTTGTAATGTAATTTTAATCGATTAATATCAACATTAATTATGACATTCTTACAAGTTTCTCCGCCCACTCAGAGAGGATTTAATTCCGTTGAATAATTGGCATTTCAGTCTCGGAAGACTATAATACAGTTTTTGTTCCCCTAAAGTTACACCGCCCTGTCGGTGGGGCTTTAGAATGCACCGATTGCACCTCTGCAGAGGGATAAGACTCCCCCAATGGGGCCACCTGTTGGCCGTAGGTGGTGACCCGTGATCTTTAAGGATAGAGCCCAGGTGGATGAGCAGTTCATGACATGCAATTCTCCACTTTGGTCCTATCTTGGGCTTGACGGGCGGTCGGAGAGGCCCCCTCCGATCAATCGGCTGGTCACGTCAAGCCCTAGCACCTATATGATTTTCCCAACCCTATTGCCCTTATGGCAAGCCCCAACCCCTTTTTTATGATATGGGTGCTAGAATGCGGTGGCTGCGGGTCTACATGTCCTGGGAATGACGTTAAACTCTATCTGATGGCGAGGTTCCAGTTTTGGAGGTTTGGGGAATGTGGAGCACCCCTTCATTACCATTGCTCCCTGGTCCACTCTGTCCGGGTTAAATAGAAAAATGTATTTATAAAAAAATTGTATTATTCATTAAGAATTGATTTATTTCAAAACTTTATCGGCATTAAATGACCCACTGAGGTTGATATGCCGTAAAACAAAACAAACCAAACCTAAAGTTACAGCCCCTCTCGTGACTGTTGTTATATACCTATAAAACAGGAGTTCTTTTGTGATAGGGAGAGATGACACAGAGAGAGAGATAGACAGACAGACAGACAGAGAGACAGAGTCATGACCTACTTGTTCTTATTTCTATCTTCTTCCTTTCGGCCATCTGTGATCATCTAGTCTGTTTCCTTTACTTCTTTCTATCTTCTTTGCTAGTGGTTGATTCATCTTCTTTTCTAAGAGCTTCTTTCGGGTCTAGCTCTTTTAAAGTCAGGCAATTATCTAAAAAGACTTTGTTTGTCTTTGATCAAAGCTTTATTTCTGTAGCCCATTTTCACCGCGCCGTCTGAGTTCAACCCCGCAGTCGGACGTTTACTCTGCGTCGCATTTAGGCTGAAACTGGTTACCTAACTAGCTATCACGTAACTCACGAGATTCCCGCCTTTGGGGTCAGAGGTCTTAACCGTCACTAGTGTTTTTCCATCCCCATTGCATTCTCACTACAGGGTATTGTCAAAATCCTACGTTACCATACAATTATGCAACACTGTGAATTCCAATGTTTGAAAAACATCCTCGAATTATTTTCATATATAAACCGTCAGGGTTTTTTCGTCAAACTTTCAATTTTGGAAAAAAACAACTTAAAATTACGAGAAATGTAAACAAAACTCAGCATATGTCGGACCAGCTTTGTTTAAAAACATATGTAAATAGGTATTCTATTTCTTGTATGTAATTCAACATAAGCATTTAGAAATGTATTTTTAAAGTTCAAAGTGATGTTATATATTTAAATTAATACTATAGATACATGCCGTATTAAAATTAAAATGTTGAATAATCTTGTAAGCTAAAAAAAAAAAAAATAAAATGCTATCCGTACCTCTTATTCTCTAAATAATGGGTTACAGCATAGAGATTCATACAATTTCAGTGCGGAATCTGAAAGAACATACAATTTTACATAAGAATGCCAAGTTTTATAAAAATTGCTCCAAAAATATTTTTTTGAATCTTTTGTTTTGAATTGGTCGCATGTGAAAGTTGTCTCTGGAGATGGTGATATACCGGTCTTTTGTTGTCGTTGCTTTCGTCTGGAGTTACAGACAGGTTCACAAGGATGAAAAAAACACAAAGTTTGATAAGTGGATGCTAATGGAAGAGGAAGTTGTGACACTTTGTGCAATTTGTGGTGAAGCTGACACTTAAGTCTATTGTCAGTTGATAGCCATTACTTGTCTACAATTTTCAGACCATTAATTTTTTCAAGACACATTTTCTCTTAAAAACAGCATTTTCTATAAAATCCTAGCTACCTAAAGATATTATCTCTTAACTTCATGGTGGTCATTTAATTCTCTTAAAATTTAATGACTGCTCTTTTGTCTCCCATATACATATGCCTGGATTTAAAATATTCTATTTTCATCCTTTATTTTCTGTGACATTTTTTTTGCTAAATGTTAGTATGTAAATATTTTGTAATGTTTTATCAATAGTAATGTTTCTTTTATTTTCAGTTGAAGTATTCTTCCCAATATTGTATATCAAGAAATTCAGTAAATACAGAATTATAAGTAAACATGGAAAAACACTGTAAAGAGGATAGTTGCACTTCACTTGAGAGTGGATCATCATTTCCACAGGGTTCAAATTTAAAAACAGACATAGAAACAATCACTGGGGAAAAAATAGGGTGGCTTCACACACGAACAGTCTGCTACAGAGAACTTGCCACCACCGAGGGTGGTCCTGAGTCAAATTTTCCCACCTGGAAGGGGTAATACCAAAGCACCTGAGATCATTCTTGCGGAAATCATTGAAAAGCAGCTGGGGGGGTGAGAAGACCTGTTCTGTACTCTGCTCTTTCGATGTACTTGGCTAGATCCCAACGTTGTGAATTATGTGCTGGCCGAATTTAAAGCACGAGTCAGAAAAACAGGCTCACAAGGATTAAAAACAAAACAACAACAACAAGTGTAAACAAGACACATGGAAGAAGGGTGTGTTGATACTCGCTGGCTGCTACTGTCTATCCCTACCGGCGATCTTGACACTTCAACAGCCGAGTTGTAACAAACTTAGGGCTCGAGTTTAGTTGTATTTATGTCAAATTCCCCTTCCCCAAACCATCTTCTCAGGACCACACAAATGGCCAGCACTTAAATAAATCGCAGACTTCGAGTCGCCATTAACCCTTAAAATTAAAGTACTCAAATATTTTTCCAGACAATCCGTCTTCAATATGTTGATCATTAATTTTTTCAAAAGAGAATTTCTCCTAAAAAAATCCTTTTTGCTTTTAATACCTGGGTGCCTAAGATATTATCACCAAGTGGTCCCATTTCATGGTGGGCATACAGGTCTCTTTAAACTTTACGACCTAATCTTTGGATTCATAAAAAGGTCAGCCACCCACCCCTTTTACTTATGCCGGACCTTAACCTACTCTCTTTCTTATTTATTTATTTATTTATTCTGACCATGTTCGTCTTCAGCCACAGTATCACAGGTGACCAATCTGTCACTTACCGGACGAAAGCTCTGCATGAATGTATCTTTCGATATTCATCCATCATCCATCCAGTGGACATAACCCAGCCATCAGAGACGACGCTGTCTCAGTAGAGAACACAAGCTGGGGAGTTGAGCTCTCTCTAGCACTGATGTGTTAGTGATTCTGTCCCTCCAGGTGATGCCCAGTATACGTCTAAATATTACGCTGAATATACCCACCCATACAGGCCAAATAAAAATCTATTCTAGCTATGACACTACAATGCATCTGATGGTGAGGCTTCAGTTCTGGATATCTGGGTAGTGTGGAGTGCCGTCTCATTGCTTACATAGTCCCCTTTGCGTGCCACTCACTGCAAAAGCAGATATGTCATCATATGAACCTTTCAGCCCGCCATCGTATTTGAATACTAATTTTTAATAAAACTTGTCAAAATCTTCTCTGCAACTGAATTCCCAGTCTATTCTGGCCCGAAGTGGTATTACCTGTTAGTCTTCGATCTATGGGTGATAGATTATTCATACTAACAAATAAACACCCTCCGGGTGCAAGTATTTAAGTTTTAATGTAATAAAATATCATATTAAATTAGAAAGGCTAATGAAACTAAATAAGAATGCATATAAAATGATTTGAAACAGACAATAATCGAAAAATAGAACAACTTTGAACTAACTCTTCCAACATTTTCCATCACTCTCGTCTTTCATTGCTAAATTTTATTAATTTAACTATCTAGTTAAGATAAGAAGTATATAATAAAATGACAGTTATTTCTTCTTGTTAATGGATTTTTAAAAAGATTTATCCCCGAAATAGTGTTCATATTTATTAAGATAAAACCAAACAATTCGAAATCAATAATACTAAGCACATATATTAAAATCAAATTTTGAATACCAATATGCAAATTAGCCTTCACGATCATACTGTAAACCGCTTTATATATAATATTATATATATATATATATATAAAAAAATGAATAAGTAATCCACAGACACGTGTTTCGAGGTATCACTTCTCATCAGTGTGGTTATACCGTTAACAGCTACCCCTGGCCGGGTTTGAGACCCGAATGAACTGTCGTTTGCCAATCCTCTTACCCGTGCGGCCAGAGGCAGCTGTCAAATATAGGAGAATATTTAATCGCTACATTTCTAAGCGGAGATTAATTCACTAGAGGCCCCAAACAATTGTAAACAAAGAGAGGCTTAGCTGCGCGCCAGATACGGTGAATCCGCAATTAAATCTGTATTTAAAGTGCTCGACCAAAGTGGGAGCATATATAATAAATAAGTAATCCACAGACACGTGTTTCGAAGTATCACTTCTCATCAGTGTGGTATATATATATATATATATATATATATATATATATATATATATATTCTTATTAAATGGAGATTATGTGTTTGTTTGTCTGTAACCGAAACTATATCACTACTCAACTCACTATCCATTTAGTTATTATACATCACATTCTCTATGAATCATTTTTATTTAAGCCTCAATTATTAATAAAATTGTTTTTCATTATTAATACTGCTGGTCATATCTACGTACTAATAACATGCAATTGTATTTATATGTACAACAAAAAGCGGTTTACTGTGTGAACAGGAGGCTAATTGGCATATTGATATTTAAAATTTGATTTTAATAAATATGTGCTTGGTATTGTTGATTTCTAATTATTTGATTTTATCTTAATGAATATGAGCAAAAATCTCGGAGATAAAACTTAAAAGAAATCAATTAACAAAAAGAAATAACTGTAATTTTATTCTTTACTTTCTTATTTAACTAAATAGTTAAATTAGAAAAGTTTAGCAAGGAAATGCGGGGGGTGGAAGAGGAAGCTACAGCTGTTTTACTTTTCGATTATACCCCTCTCTGTTTCAAATCATTTTATCTGCATTCTCATTTAGTTTATTTAAACTTTCTAATTTAATATAATATTTTATGACATTAATACTTGCACCCGGAGGGTGCATATATTTGCTAGTATATATAAATACAATTGCAGGAAAAGGGTTGATATGCCGTTGAACAACCAACAACTGTGGACTGTTCAGTCCACCCTCGTATTTGATTACTATCTTTTAAAACTTGTTTTTTTTGTTTGTTTTTGTGTGTGATGATCGTGTTAAATTCTACTCATATTTCTCTTACATCTGAAATAATTCTGAGTTTGTCAGTAGATGAAAGGCAACGTTTTAGAATACTGAAGTCCTTTCATGCAGGTTATATTTAAGTACATATTTACAAACAAGAGAATTATATAGCTTGCTATTTTTGTCCAGTTCTTTTTTCTTGACACTTCCACAACTTGAAAAACAAACACAGAAATGTTCTTATCAGGATTATCGGAACTGATAAGAATCGGATCTCAGACAATTTCTTTTATTTCTTTATTTATTAATTGAATGGACCAAATAGAACAACTACTGAACCTATTGTCTAGGCGTATAGACTATATGAATCAGTGTTACGTAGCGGCCTTCTTCGCTACTCTAAATCGTGTATGTCAGTAGTCGTTGCGGGTATGTAGTAGTCGGCTACTGCCGACTATTGGACTTCAATAAACAACAGATACGTATATACAAAGATAGGACCTTCTTTATTTTCTTCGGTGTGTGGGTGGTAAAGGCGCAGAGCTTCACAATGAAAATGCCGGTGGCTGGCTATGAGCGCAGTGTTCACAATGAGTGCCCGAGGGGTGTTTGCTGACGGGAGACGTGAAGTGTCCTTTTGGCTCCTGGCCGGCGTCTCTGTGCGTCGGCTCGAATCTTCTAGCTTTTATATTGATAGATACGCCTCCGCATCTTTATCTTTTGATCTGTAACGGACATTTATTATATATTTCTTTATCCTCTCCCTGCTTTGACCAGAAACCCTCTCTTCCGCTTTCTCTTTCTTTTTAAATATATTTTTTTTATCTTTCTCTTTGTCCCTCTGCCGGAAGCTCAGTTTTCCGGGCGAGGACAATACAACTCAGTGCTAACTTGAAAACTAAATACGAAGCTAGTTTTTATATATTTGGAACAAGAATTATTGGCGAAACACAGAATTGTGCTGGTACACTACCCTACGTATTATCCTTGTGACATTTTACAAACTCATTGTGACTTTTTCTTGTTTCTTATATTGATTTATCACAACAGAATTATCAGGAGAAAACAGCGGCTCCTCCTCACATCATATCAAAGATGAGATTTTTTTAAAATGCTACGACCAATGGAAAACTTGCAGGACTATTTTGAAGAAAATTAAAGTTTTATTCATTACCCATTTACTGCTTGGTAAACACAGCTACAGTCTCGGGACTTTTTGTATACAACATGTATTTTGAAGAAAATTAAGATTTCATTCATTGTTCATTTCTGTCTTGATAAATACAGCTTCAATCTCGATACTTTTTGTACACACTTTGAATTCTGAAGAAAATTAACATTATTTCATTCATTGTTCATTTCTGTCAACGTAAATACAAGAAAAGTCTCAGTATTTTTTATATTTCACGTATTTTGAAGAAAAATAATTTTTCATTTGCTCTTCCCCTTGGAAAATACGGTTATAGTCTCGATACTTTTTGTACACACCGTGCATTTTGAGGAAAATCAACATTTTATTCATTGTTCATTTCAGCATTTGTAAATACAGCTACAGTCTCCGTTTCGTTTTATATACTCCACGTATTTTGAAGAAAATGAACGTTTCATTCATTGTTTTTTTTGTTTCTTTGTTTGTTTGTTTTTGGTGGTGGTGTGGGGATTATCTTCCCTTTGTCTGGAAGAGTTATCTCCCCACTGGGTTTACGTGCAGGCCACCAGGGGCTTTGGTGTATAAGCGCCTAATTTAAACTTCTCTTGCTCTTTTCTACCTTTCCTCGTAGATTTATACAGCATGGACTATTCTTAGTCTCATGTCTGTACCCTTATATTATGTGTACTTTTATATTATCTTGTCTGTGATTTTTATGTATGTTTATGTACACTATTCTATTACATCTTCTATTGCTTATGTATCTTGTTTATTCATGGCTGTATTATATAAAAAACCTTGTCGGAGTTGTATGTTCAATTATGACTTGGAACCTCTACAGTCTCGATCCTTTATGTTCACAGCTAGTATTTTGAAGAAAATTAACATTTAATTCAATACCCATGTCTGTCTTGATAAACACAGCTTCAGTCTTGATACTTTTTGTACACACCGTGTATTTTGAAGAAAATACACGTTTAATTCCTTACTCATTTCTGTCTTCATAAAACAGTTTCATCTCGATACTTTTTGAACACGCATTTTTACATCGAACACAATGTCATCTACAAATGTAAAAAAATTATTTGACTATATCAACAAAGAATTTCTGGTTTGATAGAACTTATCAATTTTTATACACCATCCTGATTATTTCATTTGATTTCGAAATTGTAAACAAAATATCCAATCATTTCTGAATCCATTCGTAGATATCAGGGCGTGTCTCCATTTGTACGTCATGACGTGTGATAGGATGATTTCAATTTTGATTTTCTCGATTATATTACTGGTTCTTAACGATAACCAGAAAATGAATATCGCATTTCAACTGGCGGGCAATTTGGTGGAATGCGCGCCAAATTTACACGGGACAGTGTAATGATGCTTACAATGGCGCCCAGGGAATTCTTTTCGGAAACTTATATACTTATTTATTACATATTGGAAATGTTTTGTCCTTTGATTCCTTAAGTCAGATAATTACTTTTTTAGGGTTTGTCTGTTTTGGTTGTTAAAAGGATTCACTCGATAGAATCATAAGAATTGAATATGGAAATATATATATTATTTTACAGATCGTCCACACATACGAACCGTATTTTTTCTTGAAAAGAGGCGCGAATTATATATTATATATATATTTACCAACCCCTCCGCACGGGCAAAATGTGACACAAGTTCAATTTATTAAGCGGAGTTCAACAGGTTTTGAATTCAGAGTTTTCCTTCTCCTAGACCGGTTGCCCTACCAAGGTTAAAGAGCCCAGTCTGCGCTACTATTTATCCATAGCTGGAGGGAGAGTAGGATTCATACCTTTTCCAAGGGTATTAGCGCAAAGTGAAATGCAATTACCACGCCCAGGATTTGAACTCGGGGCGACGAATCCATTTCCCATGACTTTAACCTTTACACCACGCGCTTCCATTTTTCCAATGATATATTATATAGGTTCTATCAAAGTTGAAGGGGAGATAATTTCCTGAAATATTATAAATCTCTTCTCTCTGTCTCTCTGTCGTCGCTTTCTCTGTCTCTGTCTCCTATAAAAGGGATGGAGCACTCTATGGCGTCATTTACATACATACAGATGTGTGTATTAAAACAGTTAAAATCTCCTTCGCATTCTGTGGGTGACGATAACCGAGCCGTTAAACTATGCGACTGATGCTGAATCGATCGGATTTCAATTCCGGCTCTAGGTAGCTTACAAATGTCTAGCCACACTGAAGAGACTTGATAAGTCAAAACACGTGTCTGTGGATGACGATACACACAAAGCGATGTGTGTATTAAAACAGTTAAAAATCCCCTTCCCGTTCTGTAAGTGAAGACAGCCTAATGGTTAAGGTGCCGGACTGACACCCAACCGACCGGAGTTCAATTCCGGCTGTAGGTAGCTTACAAAATGTCTAGCCACACTGAAGAGAATTGATTATATATATATATATATATATAATATATATATATTATTTGACTTTTAGCTCAGTCGGTAGAGCGTTCGGCTAGAAACCACAAGGTTCCTAGTTCGATACCGGTCCTCGCCAACTCAGCGTATGAGTAGCACAGGGATCTGTGCGGTAAAGTGAGGAGCTGATGGTAGGTGTGGCGCTCCACCTCAGATGCTAAAACAATCCCCTTGGTCTAGCGCTATTGAAAAGGGGATAGACTCTCTTGCTGACTGGCTGATACCGACTTTAGGCCGCCCCGTCGACTTTACTTTACTTTACTTATATCTGTTTAGAAAATCTGATTAGAAAAAAAAGTTTTACGGAACTTCTAAAAGTGGTGGCAACATGTTTCAAACAGGACCAGCCTGAAGAGAACTGGACTCCTTAGCATGCACGAAATACTTGTCCAACGCAACCTGAGATGGGCTGGCCACTTAAACAGACTTAGGGATGACAGACTGACAAAGGAGATTTTGTACTCTCAACTGCGAGCGGGATCATATGGAATCAACAGACCAAAGCTCAGGTACAAAGACAACATCAAGAGAAATCTGAAGGACTTTAACATCCCCATAGGCAGTTGACAAGATGCAACCAAAGACCGAATAAATTAGAGGAAAAGAATTCGCGTGGTGTCATCATCGAATAGGATGGACAGCAAGTAAAACCCAATCCACTCCATGACTCCATAAACGCTATCACCACGGCAACACCCCAGAAAACATCCCTACTACTATCCTAAACATTTACAGTAGGCATCAGCAGCTGACCACACCCTCCAGAATCACGACCGCATGACCCTCGTCACTATGAAAACTGAATCTATCGATACAAGAGCTCAGTCCGTGTCCTGAAGCACGTCTGATAGACTGAAACCTTTTACGTCGATATCACTACCTATAATAAACATTCATCCAGTACAAATCCCATGTCTGTCTACTTTTCTCCACATATTGTCGGATTGTTTTCCTATTTTTACTCAGATATATATAAACACATATAGCAATAGCATAATCTTTACAGATCACTGCCGTCCCTCACAATTTTAAACCCGCCAGCAGAACCTTTCCTCTCATGAGCCCTCAAATGACTCATAAAATCCGCTGTAGATCCACAAAGTTTGATACAAATATGACATAGGAAGGACGTCCTTCCCGTTGTATCAGATGATAAAATTTATTTTATGCACCACCATATGTCTCTTAAGACCAGAAGCTGACTTACAGACTTGTTACAGATTGCAAAAGACACATTGTTTATTTCTGGAATTTGCATGAATTTTCCCTGATGAGATTTCCTATGATTGACATATCCAGCCTTAGAAAGCAGAATTCGACCATATGTCTAACATTTCCAACCCTCTATGTTCTCTTCAATATGACAGGCGTATCTCTTTCGTTGTGGACACGTTGAGGTTTTCATGTTCAATTCTTTCACTCTCAAAACTGGTACAGCCATCATTCACATGAATTCTCCAGTCTGTTCTCTTCAATGCCAGCTTTTTCCCAGTTGTCAGGATCTATTTTTATTTTTACACACACACACACACACACACACACACACACACATATATATATATATATATATATATATATATATACACACACAAAATATATGTGCACATACACAGATATATACATGTGTGTATATAAATAGATAGATGGATAGATAGATTTATAAATGGTTACCCACATCCTGGCGAAGGTTTCTATATAAACGCACATAGATCACACACTCACAATATAATATATATATATATATATGTGTGTGGTGTGTGTGTGTGTATATGTGTGTGCGTGTCAGTATGATTCAGACAACACTTGTCATGACATTATTTAATTGTAATTAGATATATACACACACATATACACACATATACATCGTGAATGATAGATGAGTGTCAGCAGTGAGTGATTTGTTTCCTCCCATGTTGTGCATGCTATC
>CM042182.1:493999-503999 GCA_023376005.1 Doryteuthis pealeii | reverse complement strand
TTCCTTTCATCTCTTTCCGTGTTTCCTTTCTTTCTTTCTTTCTGGGCTTCATCTTCTTTCCTTTTTCTTCTTCTTCTCTTTCTTCTTCTTCTTCTTCTTTTCCTTTCTTCTCTTCTCTTCTTCTCTTCTCTCTTCTTTCCTCTCTTCTTCTTCTTCTTCTTCCTTCTTCTTTTCCTTTCTTCTTCTTCTTCTTGCTTCTTCTTCTTCTTCTTTTCTTTTTCCTTTCTTCTTCCTTCCTTCTTCTTCTTCTTTTTCCTTTCTTCTTCTCTTTCTCTTCTCTTCTTCTTCTTCTTTTCCTTTCTTCTCTTCTTCTTCTTCTTCTTCTTCTCTTCTTCTTTTCCTTTCTTCTTCTTCTTCTTCGTCTTCTTCTTTTCTTCCTTTCTTCTCTCTCTTCTTCTTTCTTCTTTCTTCTTCTTTTTTCTTTTCTTTCATCTTCTTCTTCTTCTTCTTTTCTTCTTCCTTCTCTTCTTCTTCTTCTTTTTCCTTTCTTCTTCTTCTTCTTCTCTTCCTTCTTCTTCTCTTTTCTTCTTCTTTTTCCTTTCTCTTCTTCTTCTTCTTCTTCTTCTTCTTCTTCTTCTTCTTTCTTCTTCTTTTCCGTTCTTCTTCTCTCTTTCTTCTTCTTCTTCTTCTTCTTCTTTTTCCTTCTTCTTCTTCTTCCTTCTTCTTCTTCTCTTTTCCTTTCTTCTTCGCTCTTCTTCTTCTTCTTCTTCTTTCTTCTTTTTTTCCTTCTTCTTCTTTCTCTTCTTCTTCTTCTGTCTCTCTTTTTCCTTCTTTCCTTCTTCTTTCTTCTTCTTCTTCTTTTCCTTTCTTCCTTCTTCTTCATCTCTTTTCTTCTTCTTCTTCTTCTTCTCTTCTTCTTCTTCTTTTCTTTCTTCTTCTTTTTCTTCTTCTTCTTCTTCTTCTTTTTCCTTTCTCTTCTTCTTCTTCTTCTTCTTCTTCTTTCTTTCCTTTCTTCTTCTTCTTCTTCTTCTTCTTCTTCTTCTTTCTTCTTTCCTTTCTTCTTTTCTTCTCTTCTTCTTCTTCTTCGTTCTTCTTTTTCCTTTCTTCTTCTTCTTTCTTCTTCTCTTTTCTTCTTTTCTTCTTCTTCTTCTTCTTTTCTTCTCTTCTTCTTTTCCTTTTCTTCTTCTTCTTCTTCTTCTTCTTCTTCTCTCTCTTCTTCTCTTCTTCTTCTTCTGCTTCTCTGCCCGTCCTTAATTGTCCTTCTTGCTTTCCTTCGTCTTCCTTTCATCTCTTCCGTGTTCTTTCTTTCTTTCTTTCTTTCTTCTCTTCTTCTTTCCTTCTTACTTCTTTTCTCTTCTTCTTCTTTCTCTTCTTTTTCCTTTCTTCTTCTCTTCTTCTTCTTCTTCATTCTATCTTCTTTCCTTTCTTCTTCTGCTTCTTTTCTTCTTCTTCTTCTTCTTCTTCTTCTTTCCTTTCTTCTTCTTCTCTTCTTCTTCTTCTTCTCTTCTCTTTCCTTTCTTCTTCTCTTCTCTCTCTTCTTCTTCTTCTTCTTTTTCCTTTCTCTCCTTCTTCTTCTTCTCTTCTTCTTCTCTTCTTTTCCTTTCTTCTTCTTCTTCTTCTTCTTCTTCTTCTTCTTTTCCTTCTTCTTCTTCTTCTTCTTCTTACGTTTCTTCTTCTTCTTGTTTTCCTTCTTCTTCTTCTCTTCTTCTTTTTCCTTGCTTCTTCTTCTTCTCTTCTTCGTCTTACTTTTTCCTTTCTTCTTCTTCTTCTTCTTCTTCTCTTTCTTCTTCTTCTTCTCTTCTTCTTTTTCCTTTCTTCTGCTTCTTCTCTTCATCTTCTTTTTCCTCTTCTTCTCTTCTTCTTCTCTTTCTTCTTCTCTTCTTTTCCTTCTTCTCTCTCTTCTCTTCTCTTCTTCTTCTTCCTTTCTTCTCTCTTCTTCTTCTTCTCTTCTTTCTTCCTTTCTTCTTCTTCTTCTTCTTCTTCTTCTTCTTCTTCTTCTTCTATTTCTCCTTCTTCTTCTTCTTCTTCTCTTCTTCTCTTTTTCTTTCTTCTTCTCTTCTTCTTCTTCTTCTCTTTCTTTTCCTTTCTCTTCTTCTTCTTCTTCTTTTTCCTTTCTTCTCTTCTTCTTCTTCTTCCTTCTTCTTCTTTTTCCTCTTCTCTTCTTTCTTCTCTTCTCTCTCTTCTTCTTTTTCCTTTTTCTTCTTCTTCTTCTTCTCTTCTTCTTCTTTTCCTTCTTTCTTCTTCTTCTTCTTCTTCTTTTCCTTCTTCTTCTTCTTCTTCTCTTCTTCTTCTTCTTCTTCTTCTTTTTCTTTCTTCTTCTTCTCTTCTCTTCTTCTTTTCTTCTTTCTTCTTCTCTTGTTCTTTCTTCTTTTCTCTTCTTCTTCTTCTTCTTCTTCTTCTTTTTCTTTCTCTTCTTCTTCTTCTTCTTCTTCTTCTTTTCTTTCTTCTTCTTCTCTTCTTCTTTCTTCTTCTTCTTCTTTTTCCTTTTCTTCTTCTTCTTCTTCTTCTTCTTCTTCTTCCTCTCTTCTTCTTCTTCTTCTTCTTCTTCTTCTTCTTCTTCTTTTTCCTTTCTTCTTCTTTCTTCTTCTTCTTCTTCTTCTTTTCCTTCTTCTTCTTCTTCTTCTTCTTCTTCTTTCTTCTTTCCTCTCTTCTCTTTCTTCTTCTTCTTCTTCTTCTTCTTCTTCTCTTCTTCTTCTTTTCCTTTCTTCTTCTTCTCTTCTTCTTTTTCTTCTTCTTCTTCTCTTCTTCTTCTTCTTCTTTCCTCTCTTCTTCTTTTCTTCTTCTTCTTCCTTCTTCTTTATCTCCTTATTCATTTATTTGTCAATAGACACATGGCGAATGGATATAGTGATGATATAAGACAGTTATAAGTGAGAGTTATCTCTAGGCAGCAGGTTCAATCCTGGTTATGGGCAGGAACATAAGATATTAATTAACACAGCTTAACACTTGTACCCAGCTTAACACTTGTTAGCAGAATGAGAACAGGATACTCCCGTGGATTTAATAAAGGGTTGGGTTCAACGTTCCGTGATTGCTCCCGATTACGACAAGAAGTTTCCCGAGTTTGAGAATGCTCCAGGATCTGACAAGAAATACCTGAAGAAGGCCGGGGGGCACATCGATCGAAACGTTGTGACGATAACAATAAAAATGAGGACAATAGTCCAAATTTTTCTCTTCTTTGTTTAATGGCATATAAATCTACATGGGTTATTTAATGCCTAAACAAACATTGCAGAAGAATAGTAATGGGACTATTTACCTCATAGCAGAATGATAAGGTGATTCGTACCTTTCCCAGCGTATTAGTCCGAAAGTAAAACAATAGTGCCACTGGAATTCGAACCCTCTCACTACGATGTCACAATTCAGTACACTAGCCACGAGGTCACATAGACTCCTCCATGAGCAGGTGTATTTGACAAAGAAGCTTTCCGCGATTATTAAGAACTTTTTTAAGACATTCCATTAAGTTTTAGAAGAAGGAAATTACATTTTTAAATGCTATTTAAATTTTTAGATTTTAGTATATTTTCTTTGGTGCAATAAATTTTGAAACATACCGTATTTGACGGCATATAGGACGCACTTTTTTCCAAAATCTTGGTTTAAAAATTGCCCTGGGTCTTATACATTAAAGTTTGAAGTTTTATTATTATTAATTTTATTATTATTTTATGCTATTGAGATGTCTTGTGTATGCTTATTGCTTGTATGTACTGCCAAATTGTATTTATACAGCTATGTTTCTGTTTGTGTAATGCACAGCTAGACTGTTTTCAACAATATATGCTTAAATACACTAAAAACCTTTTTTTCCTGAATCTGACCTGCTGAAATGGGGCTGCGTCTTATATGCCCGTGCATCTTATACGGTAACTTTTTTTAGAGAAATTATTAGCATAATTGTATCTGAAGCTCGCTCCCACATCAAATTTTAACTCACAACACAAAACAAAAAATCCACCGAGTTACAACTTGTAACTCGTATGTTGAGGCACTCATAAATCAAGATACCACTGTATTCCTAAACCGTTTTTTATTAGAATTAAATTCAGAGGTTTCGTAAACAAAACTCGGAGAATTTGAGATTTACAATCCCGGTAGGAAACCGCCCTGTCGGCTGGGGCGTTAGCATTGCACCGACTGCACCTCTACAGAGAGGTAAGACTCCCCCAATGGGGCTACCTGTTGGACGTGGTGGTGGACCTCTGATGCTTAAGGATAGAACCCAGGTGGCTGAGCAGTCCATGACATGCAACACTCCATTTAGGCCCTTACTTAGGCTAGACGGGCGGTCGGAGAGGCCTCCTCCAATCAATCGGCTGGTCACGTCAAGCCCTAGCACCTATATGATTTCCCCAACCCTTACGGCAAGCCCCAAACCTTTTTATCATATGAGTGTTAGAAGGCCGTGGCTGAGGTTCTACATGTTCTGTCCCCACGAGTCGAAATTGCAAAAGGGGTGCCTTAAGGTCTATGGTCCAGAAAATTATCAACCAAATCTGAAAAAACAAACAACATGCAATCATCCTATGGGATTTCATCATCCAATTAGGAGGAACAGTTTGCGTATGCTGGACCGTGCAATGTCTAAAGAACGGGGCATCAAGACTATGGGTAACATGCTCACTATACTAAAGCAAGGCAAGGAACCCAAAAAAACATTGACATGCAATCATCCTATGGGATTTCATTTCAAAGTTATTGGCACTAGTGAAAGATATAAGAGTTACTACTGATCTACACGGACAATCTGCCTGTAAAAGAATTCAATTACCATCGAATTGGTAAGACAAGGCAACAAGAAAGCCTACACGATCTACACGGGACAATCTGACTGTGGAAAAATTCCAATTACCCTCAAATTGGTAAGACAAGGCAACAAGAAAGCCTACACTATCTACACGGGACAATCTGACTGTGGAAAAATTCCAATTACCCTCGAATTGGTAAGACAAGGCAACAAGAAAGCCTACACATCTACACGGGACAATTGCCTGTGGAAAAATTCAAATTATCATCGAATTGGTAAGACAAGGCAATAAGAAAACCTATACGATCTACACGGAACAATATGCCTGTAGAAAAATTCCAATTACCCTCGAATTGGTAAGACAAGGCAATAAGAAAACCTACACGATCTACACCGGACAATCTGCCAATACAATGAAAATGACCAAACAAATCTGTAAAAACAACATTGGATATGCAATCATCCTATGGGATTTCATCATCCCCATAAACAGGACGATAAAAACCAGCCAATCAAAAAAAGCAGTTGGCAACTTCCGTTGAGTGGTAGGAAGAGGATATCATCGGATGAATAGTTCATCGAAGTCAATTCTCTTTTTTTTATATAAATGCATTTCTACGCAACAACGAATTGATATAATTTCATTGGGCTTTATTATTAAAATGATTATCTTGTCTTTCTTTTGTTTTTATTTTATTTTTTTTTTTTTTGTTTTTTCTCAAATAAGCGCGAAACATTGAGAGAAAACTTATAATCGCCAAGAGGCTAAAACAAATTAATTCCCAAACCCACCGAAGCCGATTAAATTAAGGTTCAAAATGGGAGGGAATAAAGGAATTCCCCACTGGCTAATTGATTTTATTGGATTACAATTTATCTCAGTCCGGCAATATCTATCTATTTTATTCGTTCAATTGATCTCTCTCTCTCTCTCTCTCTCTCTCTCTCTCTCTCTCTCTCTCTCTCTCTCTCTCTCTCTCTCTCTCTGTCCTGTCAGATTTATTTATCTCTATGGTATCTATCTCAGCTCATTCATATCCAAGGAGACTATTCATATTTATCTGTCTATCTAATTTCATGTCTTCATTTCTATGTATCAATACCTATCTATCCATCTGTTTCAGTCCGTTCTTAGAAATATATAATTCTCCGTATTTCAACCGATTTCATTTAAAACAACAAGGATTTACTCTGACGAAGCCGTTATTTCTTTTTATACTAAAAATTTCTGTAGTTTTTTCTATTATTGTTATTTTATTTTTTTTTGTATTTAAAATAATAATAGATAGACTACATGTATGAATGAATAAACTCCTGGCCAAAACACGTGTCAGTAAAATAAAATAAAATAAACCCTATTTTATCCATTCAATATTTTCTTTCCTTTATTTTTCATTTAAACATACTCTCGTCTTCGCTTCCTTTTTTAACTTACACATATATATATATATATATATGTGTGTGTGTGTGTGTGTGTGTGTGTGTGTGTGTGTGGTGTGTGTGTTGTGTGTATTTGGGCAGCATTCTTTCATTTATACATGTAGAATTAAACAAAAGACACATAAGTACACCAAAGTTCAGGTCCCGAGTACTTTCGGCACTTCGAAGTGCCATCATCAGGGGTGATGTGTTCCAGTTTTTTGTTTTTTATTATATGTTTAAAAGTGTTATTGTTAGTGTCGATCAATACATTAAGTTTTTAGAGTTTATTTTCATTGTAGATTTTTTCCAGTTTATTTTTGTAGATTTTTTTAGATTTGTAGATTTAGATTTGTAGATTTTTGTAGATTTGTAGATTGTAGATTTTTTCCTCTTTGGTGGACTTATCCACGAATTCCACCCAAATATTAAAAAGTTGGCCAGAAAACTCGAAAAGATCAAAAATAAAATTGTTAAACAGGAGATGTGTCTTTTGTTTAATTCCACACACACACACACACACACACACACACACACACATATATATATATATATATATATATATATATATATATATATGTGTGTGTGTGTGTGTGTGTGTGTGTGGTTAGATGTCTGACTGATGAAAATTCCATCGGGTTTCGAACCCAGTGTGAAGCTGCCTGCTTTGTCTACAACAACAGTTTTGTCTACAACAACAGTTAAAATCCCCTTCCCATTCTGTAAGTGAATGGTTAAGGTCTAGGACAGGCACCCAACCGATCGGATTTCAATTCCGGTTGTAGGTAGCTTACAAAATGTCTAGCCACACTGAAGAGACTTGATAAGTCGAAACACGTGTCTGTGGATGACCGCATATATTCTCCCCATCCCCTAGGGCTGAGCACTCTGGGAGGGATTTCGCTGACGGCCGCCAACTCATGCGTAAACGCGACGCTCTCCTATATATAGCGATGGAGCACTCTATGACGGCCTTTACATACAAAGCGATGTTTGTATTAAAACAGTTAAAAAATCCCCTTCGCATTCTGTGGGTGATGACAACCTAATGGTTAAGGTGTCGGACAGACACCCAACCGATCGGATTTCAATTCCAGCGGTAGGTAGCTTACAAAATGTCTAGCCACACTGAAGAGACTTGATAAGTCGGAAACACGTGTCTGTGGATGACCCTATATATATATATATATTATATATATATATGTATTCACCAATCCCTCCGCACAAGCAGGATGCGACACAGGGTCAGCTTTTTAGTGGGTTTAATGAATTCAGAATTTCACTTTCACTTTAATGAACCCAATAAAAGTAAAAAGTCGTCGGGGTGACCTAAAGTCGGTATTAGCAAATCAGCGAGGTGGTCTATCCCCTTTTCACTAGCGCTAGACCAAGGAGATTGTTTTTTGCATCTGAGGTGGAGCGCCACACCTACCATCAGCTCTTTACTTTATCGAGTTAGCGAGAGTCGGTATCAAACTAGACAAAACTTTGATTCATACCTTCTATCAAGGCTATTAGCGCTATGTGAACTGTAAGATTTGAACCCGGGTCCATTTAAAACGACGATAACAATTACACTAAGGACCTCCGTACATTAATAATTATATAAGCAAAACTTGAAGAAATTGGGACTTGTATGATTCAATTCTTTTTTCTTTTAAATAACATTATTATTATATTGACTGTACGGTATTCCGTTTCTGACCCCAATTCTATTCGCTACTTTTGGCCTCTCAGTTTTAGTTTTTTTAAATAGACAATAATTGTCTCTATTCTATAGATCGCCCATATATATATATTATATATATTATATATATGTGTGTGTGTGTGTGTGTGTGTGTGTGTATATATATATACATTGTTCAAATGCTGCTCCCAACGTTTTCGCTGTAGCATTGGTATACGTGTATATATATATATATATATATATATATATATATATATATATATATATAAATGTATGTATATAAATGTATGCATATATGTATATATATATATATACAAATATATGTACATTTGGGTATATATGTAGATGTATGTATATGTAATATAAGTATACATATATGTAAATACTTGTATCTATATACATAAATTTATGCATATATGTGTATAATTGTGTATGTCTATATATAAATGCATATACGTGTATGTATATATATATATATATAAATCTATGTATCTTTATGTATATATGTATATGTATGTTTACATGTAAAAGTATATGTTTATATATATATATATATATATATATATATATATATATAATAAAACTGTATGTATGTAGATGTATATATATACATATATATATATATATATATATATATATATACATATATGAAAGTATGTTATATTATATATGCGTATCATGTATATATATATATATATATATTATATATATATATATAATATATATATATATATATATATATATTATATTATATATATATATATATATATCACTGACCAAGAATGAATGGTATTCAAGTCAGTCGCCGGAAAAGTCGAACGGTAGAAATGGAAGACATTTTTTTTTAACTGGGGGGGTCAATGTTTTCTCGGAAATAATTATCCCAATTTTCTGAAAATCTAATAACCCAACCAAATTGAAAAGGGGAAGAAACTGTCAAATTGAAATAATGGAAAAGTATATTTATTAAAAGTTTTGTTTATCAATCATCTTTATTTATTTTCTTTTTTGGCAATAATACTATATTGACATTTTTTTTAAATACATTGTTTTCACTCGCTAAAGATAGACACATCTCTTTTTTTTTCTTATTTCTTATTTCAGTTCATATCTATCTGCTATCTTACGAGCTGAATTTCTAGCTGTCTACGTTAATCAGTTCTCATCTGTATCAACTAATATACATATGTATTATATATATTACAACTACTCTTATCATTGATTGGCTGAAGAATTGGCCATTCAGATATAAAGAGTTCGAGGATCGCATTGTCGTAGTTTCTCTTTGTTGGCGTTGCCCAAGGGTGGCGTGTTGGAGTTTGATCGTCTCCAACGGGGTCTGGCTGGCTGAGGGGGTATTATGTTGAAAGACCAGAAACCCCCCTATGAAGCCAGCCAATAACATAACTGACGACGCCATCCTGCGCTAAGTCTAGCGTATTTCAAACACAATATATATATATATATATATATATATATATATATATATATATTAAAGAAATGGATACAATAGAAACCTACTCGAGTTTCACCATTAGGATCTTCAGGGTTAAATCCACTGAATTAATCGAGTTACCGATTAATTGCAGCCGATTACACGTGTGTTCATTGAATAAGATGTTACGTTACAGTAAGCGTCCTACTGTACTGACGAAGGCCGTTATTCCTTGTATACTAAAAAAATTGTAGTTTTCTATTATTGTTATTTATTTTTGTATTTAAAATAATAATAGATAGAGTGCATATGTACAAGGATACAATCCTGGCCAAACACGTGTTAGGAAAATTTTAAAAATCAATTTATCTATTCAGCATTTTCTTTCCTATATTTTTCCTTTCAACATACCGTTGCATTCGCTTCCATTTTCAACACACACACACACACACAGACTCCCACTTTGGTTGAGTTATCCAAATAGGGATTTAATTGCAAATTCACGGTTCTGGCGTCTTGCTAACACTCGCTTTGTTTACAAAAGTTTGAGGACTCTAGTGAATTTATTTCCGCTTGGAAATGTAACGATTAAATATTCTCCTATATTTGTCAGCTGCCTCTGGCCGCACGGGTATAAAGGCTTGGTAAACGAAAAGTTCATTCGGGTCTCAAACCCGGCCAGGGGTAGTTGTTAAGGTATAGCCACACTGATGAGAGGTGAAACCTCGAAACACGTGCCTGTGGATTACTTATTTATATA
>CM042182.1:483999-491499 GCA_023376005.1 Doryteuthis pealeii | reverse complement strand
CTTTGGAATTAAATAACCCATAAATGTCGATATGCCATAAAACAACGTACCCAAATCCAACATAATAACGGACTTTGTTAAAAAAATCTAGATACCCCTAATATCTGAATATTATATCATGTTTTCATTCTCATACAAAACAGAACATCCCATTCAATATGGCACGACATATCTGCACAATTGTTAAGGATGAGAAGCGTCAAGGAAAAAAATGTCTCCAGGAATTATTAATATACATCAGGAGAGACAAAAGTAGCCATAAGAACTCATCGGTTCCAGCATATAAATGCAAAAAACACCAACCCTTAAGCAGAAACGTTTTCCCAAAAGGAATCTTTAAAAAATATGAATATCCCTTTCGTGGTTTTACGCAATCCAACAAAGAAAAACATTCTGGACACTGTTAAAGGATTCTTCCCAATTTTAGAAAAAAACAAAAGAATGGATCACTAAGCCAGACATGATTAAATTTAGACGCCATTCTACAAACATGCAACTTACCAGAGCTCGAAATGTCCTTAGAAAAACGTCAAAAAATATAACGGGTCGAGATGTGAGACCTGCAACCTCCTTAAAAACTAGAAAAAGATTCTAAGAGCGAGAACGAACATAACATGCAAATCCAAAAACCTGATATATTGTGTGCATTATGCCCCTGCTGTGAAAAAATATATATACCAAAAAAAAAAAATATAAACCAAAAAAAAATACTAAGCCGTATGTGCACAAGACCCGGATGTGTTGGTTTCGTTTTTTGTTTAATGGCATACCAACATTTATGGGATATTCAATGCTAAAGCCATAATTGTAGAAGAACGGTAGTGCTACTATTAAACCCATAGCTTGGGGGTGACGGGGTTCATACCTTTCCCAAGGGTATTAGTCCGAAAGTGAACGTAATCGAACAATTGGAGTTCGAACTTGTTTCCTACGATATATCGCAGTTCAGCACTTTCCGGCGTTGCTCAGAATTTAAAAAGTTAAAATAAATCCCATATCTATATTCAGATCACTATTAATAATGGAGATTCGGTCTTGTTTGTAACCGAAACTACGTCACATAACCCCAAATCGTCAATACATAGAATAAAGAACAACCTTGCTTGAATTAATTTGATTTTAACTGTGAGAAACTTGATTTTATTAGAAAGAAAACATTTACTTGACTTTTGACAGGAAAACTATTTTTGTGTATATTATTAAATACGTTTTTCGTAAAATAAACGATCTACCTATTCATGTTGATAAACGAATTAGTTAAGAAAATGGTGTAAACGCTATTTTAGTATCTACTATTACAATATATATATATATATATATTATATATATATATATATATATATGAAGAGAGAAATGGATGTGAATCCGATAAAATGTAATATAGTGAAAAATTTGAAAAAACACAGATTCATAACAGGTTCTGTCAATTTATTTAAAAATGTTGAATATATCTATATATATATATGTTGTTAGAGATACGCTTTACTAATCAGCGCAGAGCAGCGTCGTCAGTTATGTTATTCACTGGTTTCATAGGCGGGTTTCGGGTCTTCCAACATAATACCTCCTTCAGCCAGTCAGACCCCGTTAGTGATGATCAAACTCTAACTCACTGCCTAATATATATATATATATATATATATATATATATATATATATATAAAGAATGTTTATAGAGACAAGGAAAGACAAGGGCAAATAGAACCCCTCTGCAAAGAAAGTTAATCCCCCATAAGAAGTAACGGATAAAAATAAGTGACCACCTGTGTAAATTTGTTTGGATTCTGCGTTTGAGTTTATCTGTGGTTGTTTTGTTTTTGTTTTTGTTTTTATTTTTTCGTTTGTTCATGTACAGCTTTATAACTATTTTTTAATATTTCAACTCCCACCTAATTTTGTAAATCAGCCCAAAGAATTATTCTGCTAATTAAAATATACCCCTTACCTCACCCAAGCCCCTAACCTCATTCAAATATCCCGCCCCTACTACCCTTCCAAAATAAGGAAAAAATTGATAGATTTAAAACATTGTTCCTTGGGAAATTCTCTGTAATATCCATATTTTTGCTATTACCCGATGATACTGCAGTAATGCGGTTGATATGAATTATTGCATTGAAGCAAATTTAAAGGTTTTTCCTTCATTTATTGAATATTCTGCTCTGTCCGTCCACTCACTGGCACTAGGCACATTGAGCTCTCAATACGGTTTACCTGCATCAGCTTCGTTAAACCACACATGGAAAGATCCTAACTACCAGGAATAAATAAATAAATATATATATATATATATATGTGTGTGTGTGTGTGTGTGTGTGTGTGTGTGTGTTGAGATTATGCCAAAATACGTGTTTCGTAAATAAACGATCTCCCTCTTCATGTTGATAAACGAATTATTTACGAAAATGGTTTAAACGCTTTTGTTAGTATCCATTATAACAATATATATAATAATATAATATATATATATATATATGCATATATATTATAATATATATATACATATATATTTATATATATTATATATATGTATGCATATATATTATATATATATATATATATATATATTATATATATATATACATATATATATTATATATATATAATGTGTGTGTGTGTGTGTGTGTGTGTGTGTGTGTGCCCGGGGTTGAGCGAATTCTCTAATTTCACTAACGCTGGTATTTTGTGTATGATCAAAAACAACTCTACAATATTTCTTCGCATTTGACTAGAATGTCCTGGTCCATTAGCGCCAAAAACGCCTTCAGGACAATGTCTACCTGTTTGTTTCTAAGGAAGATGATTGCCCGCCAAAATATTGGCTGTTTGATATGCGAAGGAAATAAATTTGCGGCCAACGGAATTAATGATCCCCGAATCAAATAATAACAATAATAATATCAAGAACGTTAAGAGAATTTTTACTACTACAACGACTACTACGACTACTACAACAACTACTACTACTACTACTACTATAATATAATAATAATAATAATAATAATAATAATAATAGTTACTGGCGTAGTTTTGATAATAACTGTCGGGGCTTGTGTCTCATACCGAGTTCATAGAATGAATGATCCCCGAATCAAATGTTAATAATAATAATAATAATAATAATAATAATAATAAATGCAAAAAATTAAATTTTGACCATACAACAAAATGGTATATGCATAAACCAGAATCTGCTCCTGAGAACGAAACGCATAAAATTCTCTGGGAATTTGAAATAAAAACGGATCACCTTATCCCAGCAAGACGACCAGACCTAGTGTTGATTAACAAAAAAGAAAGAACGTGTCAACTGGTGGATTTTGCAGTGCCAGCAGATCACATGGTGAAGCTAAAGGAAAATGAAAAAATGGACAAATATCTGGACCTTGCCAGAGAACTGAAAAAGTTATGGAATATGAAAGTGAAAGTGATACCAATTGTAGTTGGTGCACTTGGAACAGTCCCAAAAGGATTAGAAAAGGGGTTGGAAAGTTTGGGAATCAGAGGAAGGATTGAAACCATCCAGAACACTGCGCTGTTGCAATCTGCCAGAATACTCAGAAGAGTCCTGGAGACCTGAGGAGACTTGCTGTCACTCAGACTCCAGTGAAAGACTATCAGCTAATGCTGATGTGAAAACTCAAAAGGAGTAAATAATAATAATAATAATATCAAAGACAATGAGAGCATTACTACTAATACTACTACTACTACTACTAATAATAATAATAATAATAATAATAATAATAATAATAAATAATAATAAGAAGAAGAAGAAGAAGAAGAAGAAGAAGAAGAAGAAGAATTTCTGACGTAGTATGATAATAACTGCAGTGATCTGTGTCTCATAGCGAGTTCATAGAATTAATAATCCCCGAATCAATAATAATAATAATAATAATAATAATAATAATATAATAATAATAATAATAATAATAACTAATGTAGTTTTGATAATAGCTGAAGGAACTCGTGTCTGATAGCAAGTTCATAGATGAACTAAATTCACTCGACCTAATATCATTCAATTTGTGTCTCATAAAGCTGAAAACTAAGCTGATTTAATAAACAATCTACCAAAGGCAAATTAAACAAATACATTCTTAATGTATCTTAAATTCTTTTCCATGTCCATTGATTTCCAGTTGATCTGGGTACCAAAGGCAAAGGGTTAAGCTTTATCTGTGATGGAAATGAGGAATCATATCCGATTAAAAAGGATAAGAGACCACTGTATGCTTAAAAATATTTATCATTATTATTATTATTTCACTCCATTCGAGTTTTTCACACCTGCAGAAGCCGGTGGTTTACTGGAGTCTGAGTGACAGCAAGTCTCCTCAGGTCTCCAGGACTCTTCTGAGTATTCCAGCCGATCTCAATAATGCTGGATGGTCTCGATTCTTCCTCCGATTTTTAATTCATTCAGACTCCTTTCTAACACCTTTGGGATTGTTCCAAGGGCCCCAATCACAATCCGCACGACCTTAAACCTCATGTTCCACAGTTTCTTTTGTTCTCTGGCAAGGTCTAAGTATTTATTATTATTTACTCCTTTTGATTTTTCACATCAGTGTTAGCTGATGGTCTTTCACTGGAGTCTGAGTGACAGCAAGTCTCCTCAGGTCTCCAGGGCTCTTCTGAGTATTCTGGCAGATTGTAGCAGTGCAGTGTTCTGAATGGTTTCACTCCTTCCTCTGATATCCAAACTTTCCAAGCCCTTTTCTACTCCTTTTGGGACTGTTCCAAGTGCACCAACTACAATAAGTTTTCCTCCTAAAGAGATTTCCGCATTCGCCTAAGCTGGATATCATTCACTGGAGGTTGAGTGACAGCAATCTACTCAGGGACCCAGAACTCTACAGAGTATTCTTGCCGATCTCAACAATGTTGTTGTTTGCGTAATCTCGATTCTTTCTCTGATTTCCAATTCAGCCAGACTCTTTTCCAAATCCCTACGGACTGTTCCAAGCCCAAAAATGAAAGCTAATACGACCTTTATCTTTATATTATTTTTTTTTAATTCTCTAGCCAGGTCCAAGTATTTGTCTATGTTTTCGTTTTCGTATTATTATTATTAGTAGTAGTAGTAGTAGTAGTAGGAGTAGGAGTAGGAGTAGGAGTACAAAATAATTAAAAAAACTCTAGACGATGTAAAAATAGATTTTTGAAACATATTGCCAGAGGGGTGGGGGTAAAAAATTCAATGTCAGCGAGTTTGTACCCTAAGTAAATAAAATCATCAAATTCATTAAAGGATTAAAAAAATAAAACAATTTGAAATGTAAACTTTAAATATGTATTAAAATAAAACAAACTATATATAGATAGCTGGGTTAGCTAATTCGGTAGAGCGTTCGGCAAGAAACCACAAGGTTCCTAGTTCGATACCCGCCCTCGCCAACTCAGTGTATGAGTAGCGCAGGGATCTATGCGGTAAAATAAGGAGCTGATTGTAGGTGTGGCGCTCCACCTCAGACGCTAAAATAATCTCTTTGGTCAAGCGCTAATGAAAAGGGGATAAACTCCCTCGCTGCATGGCTGATACCGACTTTAGGCCGCCCCGTCGACTTTACTTACTTACTTTATATATAGATATATAATACCAGTCATGTATTTATTAAAACTTGTTTTAAAAAACAATGAGGACTGTCTAATGTAGCATGTTCAAATTTTGAGTGTATTTATTCTATGTTATGACGATTTTGGGTAATGTGACGTAAGCAGTGACGTAATTTTTGTTACAGACAAAAACCGGAAGCGAATCTCCATTATTAATACATGTGTTTATTTCTCATCATCTAAATATTCATTGAATATATAAGAGCGTTCAAGAAATAGCAAGCCTAAATAGTCCTCGAGGACTTGTTCTTGTGGAAAATGTCCATGAAGAACACTTCCCTTAGATTAAAAATACTCTTCATGGACAACTGTTCTGAGATCCAAATGTACAGGGTGTCCACAAATCCTGGATCCATGGAGATTTCACTATTGTATTTATTTATGTTATATTTCCAAGAAGGCAGATATGGTAATTTGGCAGTAAATACAATCATAACACAAACAATTGAAAATATTATTTATTAACATTATAATTAAATAAAATTGTTTTGTTTTAATAGTATGTGTTATTCCCCATGTACATAGACTTTGTTTGTTTGTTTTTTTTATTTTGTTCTTGTTTTACGGCATATCAACCTCAATGGGTCATTTAATGCCGACTACGTTTTTTTTTAAATGAATTGGTGATAATGTTTAATTTTCTAAAGATTTTTTTGTTTTTGACATATTTTTTGTGAATGGAACTTTTAGATGATTCTTTTTAACATATATTTTTGTCTTTTCATTTTTTTGGAAGATTTTTAGATTTTGTTTTAGATGTATGCTTCTTTTATGTATCCGAGTAGTTTTTTTCTGGGTTTATTTGGTAGAATATCTGTTTTAGATTTGTTGTTTGGTAGTATTTTTTTCGTATTTGTTTTAGGTTGCTACATTCTGTTAAAATGTGTTTGATTGTGTAGGGTTTTTGGCATGGTATGCAATATGGGGCTGCTTCTTTTTTGAGGAGGTATGAATGGGTAATGTATGAGTGTCCTATTCTTAGTCTGGATAATATTACTTCTTCTTTTCTAGAAGACTTTGTGGACACCCTGTATTTTTAAGTTTCTGACCGCCATCCTTGGCCAGTTGGAAAGGACTTAAAGTAAGTAAGTCCTGAGCTATAGAATCCTTTGGTAAGTGAATAAGTCCTGAGTTATGGAATCCTACGTAGTGTCAAAAGGTCCAGTGATAAAATCCTATGTTCCGTCGTCCACGAAGGTTCAAAGTAGTTGTGAGTAGCTAAGATTAGAACAGCCGGTATGAATAACAATATCAGCAGCAGAGTACTGCCAGTGATTGGCCAAGAGCTTAGCCACATGGTTGTCGGTGAGTCTATAAGTAAAAGTGGACATTTGACACACGTCTTATAACCCAAATTTCTCAACATGTATAATCATGGGCAGGGTTGCGCAGAGGGTACATAAAAATAAAAATAAAAATATCACAAATCAGATGAAAATAAGTCCTCATCATCTTGTCGTACCAGCAGCACGTATATCCATAATAATCTCAAACCAACCGTCCGTACCACTCATCGCTCTCGACAGGTCCTCTGCACAGCATCCGGTATCCGTACAGATCTGATCAATGTAGGTCTTTGCTTGTTGGCCGCCCTGGCGTGCCCATGTGCTGGACACAGATTATCAGTTATATGGAAATTCGATCTCCCTAACAAGTTAAAGCGACAATTTTTACAAGTCATAGTTGTGTCAGTGCTACTGTATGGCTGCACCATTTGGACCCTAACAAAGCGACTAGAAATCAAGCTAGATGGGAGTTGCACAAGAATGCTTTTAGGCTAAATGTTGCGAAAACGAGGATTTTTGGTTCATTTTAGTAGACAATATTTCATGCTATTTCCTCAAACAATGCTGCGAGTAAGAGATCTAGTTTTTGGTA
>CM042182.1:468999-473999 GCA_023376005.1 Doryteuthis pealeii | reverse complement strand
GAAAGTGTGTTGTACTCCTTTATATCCTAGGTAGAAAAAATGTGTAGTTTCAGTAGATACTCCTTGTAGCAGAAAGTTTGTTGTACTCCTTGATATCCTAGGTAGAAAAAGTGTGTAGTTTCAGTAGATACTCCTTGTAGCAGAAAGTGTGTTGTACTCCTTGATATCCTAGGTAGAAAAAGTGTGTAGTTTCAGTAGATACTCCTTGTAGCAGAAAGTCTGTCATACTCCTTGAAATCCTATGTAGAAAAAGTGTGTAGTTTCAGTAGATACTCCTTGTAGCAGAATGTCTCTTGTACTCTTTGAAATCCTATGTAAAAAAGAGTGTAGTTTCAGTAGATACTCCTTGTAGCAGAAAGACTGCTGTACTCCTTGAAATCCTAGATAGGAAAATTATTTGTAAAGGTATAAATATCCAATATTATATAACTACATATCATTTTAATCTAGAATGAATCATGGGCCAAATTATAAGCATTTATGAACTATTCGTAAAATACACTGAATGAATCTGGAAAGGAGGCGGCTTATCATATTTCCTGGTTACCGGTTGAACAGATATAATTTTGCAAAACCCAAAATCTGTAAGGATATTTGTGTAACATCACTGATGACCTCCTTTAGTGCATTTCGGCGATGTTTAACAAGATTCCTTGAAATTACAATTATTTTCTCATAATTATTGGCAATTACTTGAAACTATATAATTATGTGCAAACAAATTATGGACTCTGACTATTTTCCCCATCTTATTTGTTATTATATTTGCCTGTTTTACTCTCAAGCTTTATTTAATTGTTTGGCATAGTTATAATATTCTTTCAATTTTGGGCTGCTTTATTCAGTCGGTAGTCGGCCTGGAGGCTCGCTTCACACGAACATGCCCCAAGTGTCCATGTTTCCGATTTACCGTTGCGATGGTAGCTAGCGGTTTCGCCCGAACTCTGCGCCGTAACCCTGCCGTCGTCGAAGTAAGTCATCGAAGTTAGTCGTCGACTACCGTCATCGTACCACCGATGAAGGGCCGGAATAATTCAGTCGGTAGAGCGTTCGGCTAGGAATCACAAGGTTCCTGGTTCGATACCGGTCCTCGCTAATTCAGCGTATGAGTAGCACAGGGATCTGTGCGGTAAAGTAAGGCGCTGATGGTAGGTGTGGTGCACCACCTCAGACGCTAAAAAAATAATCTCCTTGATCTAGCGCTATTAAAAAGGAGATAGACTCCCTCGCTGATTGCTGATACCGACATTAGGCCGCTCCGACGACTTTACTTTATTTTTTATATCTCAGTCGGCAGAGCATTCGTCCAGGAATTGCAACGTTCCGGGTTCGATACCGGTCTAACTTTTCGCCTTCTTTATTCCGCTGGAATATCAAAATCGACCAGATGACAAGTTCTTTTATTCAAGATAAATAAAGCTAGGACTGATTTTTGGCTGGTATTCGATGATTCAAATATATATATATATATATATATATATATATATATATATGCGATGTTAATACACGAATAGCAAAGGCATGGGCGGCCACAAACAAATTATCAGTCATATGGAGGTCCGATCTCCCTGACAAGCTGAAGCGACAGTTCCTCCAGGCTGTGGTTGTGTCGGTGCTGCTATTTGGCTGCACCACCTGGACCCTGACAAAGCGTCTTGAGAATAAGCTAGATGGGAGCTGCACAAGAATGCTGCGTGCAGTCTTGAATAAGTCGTGGAAACAGCACCCCACAAGGAAACAGCTGTACGGTCACCTGCCCCCCATCTCACAAACTATCCGAGTGAGACAGACAAGGCATGCAGGACACTGCTGGAGAAGCAGGGATGAATTCATAAGCGACGTTCTCCTGTGGAAGCCAACACATGGACATGCAAGTGTGGGGTGCCCAGCAAGGGCCTACATTGACCAGTTATGTGAAGATGCTGGCTGCTCCGCAGAGGAGCTTCCAGGTGTAATGAATGATAGGGAGGGTTGGCGAAAGATTGTCATGGATACCCGTGCTGCATGCGCGACATGATGATGATGATGATATATATATATATATTCGATTATATATAAATACTAGAAGTGGCTACCCGGCGTCGCCTGGGTAGAGGGGGGATTTTTTTTAAGTTAGTCTCGCAGATCTATTATTACTTATCCCAAATAAGATCCTCACTGAATGCCCCATAAAATCCCCACGTAAATATATAACAATATATCAATAAATTTTTATTCAATAATTTACAATTTAAAAAAAATCCAATATAAATGAGGCGATTAATTCAATCAATCAACATCACATTTCAATTACCTTCTGTTACTATACGAATTTTAATTTTCAAATATCTTCCCAAATATGAATAAAATCTTCATTATTTTTGCTCAAAACAAACCCTGGTGATATTTAATATATATATATATATATATATATATATATATATATATATGAGAAGTAAATACACACGCGGTGTGTTTATGATATGCCTTTTTTTAGCCGACAATTTTGGGGAGAATATGTGCTTAATTGAAGTCGTACCTAATTTTGAAAGTTAATTAATTAATAATTAATTAATTAGGCGGGCATACCTATATATATATATATATATATATATATATATATATATATTCAATTTGCCGTTGATTGTTTTATTTTCAAAGTTTCCTCCGGACATGCATATACATACAACTGCCCTTTATATATGTATAGATATAAATTCGATTGATCATATAAATTTGATTGATAAATTCAAAATTATAATTAAATTGATATAATATATATATATATATATATATATATATATATATATATATATATATATATATTCGATTCATGTGAATTCGATTGATCCATAAATTCGTATTATTATATCACTTCTTGCAAGTGTTTAATCTTAGCGATAGTTCAGGGTCATTCAGTGAATTCGATTCTTCCTTTAATTTTCAATTATACAGATTGACAAATACCTGGATCTTACTAGAGAGCTGTAACCTTATGGAACATTAAGGTAACGGTGATACCAATAGTAGTTGGAGCTTTGGAGCAGTCCCCAATAATCTGAAAAAAAGACTGGTGGAACTAGAAATTTTAAAAAGACTTCAAGTTATACAAATATTTGTATAGATTATGAGGGTGTTCTGTTGTTTCTACACAAATTGTAGATCTGTTACGATTTTATAGGCCATCCTTTAGGCTTCAAACAATAGCGCTTGTCCAGTGGAAATCCTTGGTAAAGAATCCTTTGGTTGTTCCTTGGTGCTCCTCAGTATTACAAGTCTTTTGTCAATGATTGCAAATGGACGTCTCTCAGTATCAGTGATTAAGTAGTTAACCAGCCACGAATTAGGACTGAGGTTTAAACCACGTAACCTCGCTTAGTCTATAAATTTAAGTGGTATATTGTAGAACGGCTCATATACTCAAAATAATCTAACAAGATCAAATAAAAGTAGTCCTATATTTGAGGAAGACAGAACTAAATTTCCGTTTCAAATTGTTTTATTATTATTATTTTTTCTTTATTAGTAAATTTGATGATCTATTTAATTATGATACAGACTCTCTGACATTGATTTTTAATTCACCGCCCTCAGGCAATGTCTTTCAAAATTAATTTTTACACCACCGGAGGGGCGTTTTTGTTTTTTTTTCTTTTTTTTGTTCTTTGATTTTTGCTAGTAATACTAATATCCGATAATATGGATTGATGTCTGTCTTTGTTTAATGGCATATCAACCTTTATGGGTTATTTAATGCGAAAGCCATCCCCAAGCCACTAATGGAATCTTTCAATTGTGAATAATACTATTTAGGTGAAAATGAAGATGGGCGTTGCCTGTGGTTATTAAAATATGAATTACAATATCTAAATAAAAGGACCATATGACCTTTAGGCACCCCTTTTGCGATCTCGATTCATAAGGACATGTTTTTCACTTACATCGTCAAAAACCGATTGTTTGTTAACAGACGATTTATAGAGTTTTTTTTAATTATAAAACTAACCCCTAACCCTAACCTCTAACAAACAACCGAATTTCGACGGTGTAAATGAAAAACATGTCCTTATGAATTGAGATCGCAAAAGGGGTGCCTAAATGTCATATGGTTCAAATAAAATATAAATTAAAAGTACACTTGTCGCAAGATGACACGCAAATCGATTAGGTAGCTGACATTAAACTACTTTTTTTTCTATGTGAGATGTACATAGCTCAAGGATTATCTACACAACTCAACAGTGTTATAATCAGCTTAAATACTGAGGAGAGTCCCGGAGAGCTGAGAAGACTTACTGTCACTTAGACTTCAGTAGAAGATCGCTATTTAAAACCGGTGTGAAAAAAAAACTTGAAAGGAATAACATAATAAAGACACAATTTTAGACCACATGACTTCGCTTAGTCTATAAATTTAAGTGGTGTATTGTAGCACACCTTATATATGAAAATATTCCAACAATATCAAATAAATGTAGTCCTATAACACTCACACTGGACATAGAATTAATATTGTTCTACAATGTTAAAATATTGGCCATCGCTCTACTACAGGAAATATGATTCCACAAGACTGTCTGCATTTCATGTAGCATTAATACCCTTGGGAAAGGTATGCAACTATTTCCATCCAAAGGACCGGGTTAGCTCAGTCGGTAGAGCGTTTGGCTAGAAACCACAAAGTTCCTAGTTCGATACCGGTCCTCACCGACTCAGCGTATGAGTAGCACATAGATCTGTGCGGTAAAGTAAGAAACTGATGTAGGTGTGGCGCTCCACCTCAGACGCTAAGATAATCTCCTTGGTCTAGTGCTAGCTACTGGCTGATACCGACATTAGGCCGCCCCGACGACTTTACTTTACTTAGGAACTAGGTGTGGCGTTCCACCTCAGACGCTCAAATAATCACCTTGGTCTAGCGCTAGTGAAAAGGGAATAGACTCCCTCGCTGTCTGGCTCATTCCTACATTAGGCTGCCCGACGACTTTTTTTATGATGTTTATTCTACAAGGCTCAACAGT
>CM042182.1:443999-463999 GCA_023376005.1 Doryteuthis pealeii | reverse complement strand
GAAATCAGAGGAAGGATTGAAACCATTTAGAACACTGCACTGCTGCAATCTGCCAGAATACTCAGAAGAGTCCTGGAGACCCGAGGAGACTCTCTGTCACTCAGACTCCAGTGAAAGACCATCAGTTAATGCTGATGTGAAAATTCAAAAGGTGTAAATAATAATAAATTTCCCTCCTAAGGAGATTTCCGCATTCGCCTAAGCTGGAGATCATTCACTGGAGGTTGAGTGACAGCAATCTACCCAGGGACCCAGAACTCTACTGAGTATTCTTGCCGATCTCAACAATGTTGTTGTTTGCGTAATCTCGATTCTTTCTCTGATTTCCAATTCAGCCAGGCTCTTTTCCAAAACCCTAGGGACTGTTCCAAGCCCACAAATTAAAGTTAATACGACCTTTATCTTTATATTATATATTTTTTTCAATTCGTTAGCCAGGTCCAAGTATTTGTCTGTTTTCGTTTTAGTATTATTATTATTATTAGTATTAGTAGTAGTAGTAGTAGTAGTAGTACAAAATAAACAACACCCTCTGGGCGATGTAAAAATAGATTTTTGAAAAATGGGTGGGAGTAAAAAATTCAATGTCAGCGAGTTTGTAAGTAAAATCATCAAATTCATTAAAGGATTAAAAAATAAAACAATTTGAAATGTAAACTTTAAATATGTATTAAAATAAAACAAACTATATATAGATATATAATACCAGTCATGTATTTATTAAAACTTGTTTTAAAAAAACAATGAGGACTGTCTAATGTTGCATGTTCAAATTTTCAGTGTATTTATTATATGTTATGACGATTTGGGGTAATGTGACCTAAGCAGTGACGTAGGTTTTGTTAGAGACAAAAACCGGAAGCGAATCTCCATTATTAATAAAAGATATGACGATTTTGGGTAATGTGATGTAAGCAGTGACGTAATTTTTGTTACAGACAAAAACCGGAAGCGAATCTCCATTCTTAATAGATTATTATTATCTTAAAACGTGAAAATTGATAATACACAACAAAATGTCAAGTGGTGTTATATGGCGGAAAGGAATAAAGACAATCCATGTTTGGATAAGAAAGGAGTTCTACTAGGAATTTTGTAAGTGGTTTAATTTTCACTATACTAATAAAGAGTATCTGTACAAACCAGAATCTCTCCTACAAAGTGAAAACCATCAATTTCTTTGAATTTTGAGATACAACCGGATCGCCCAAACTCAACCAGAAAACCAGACCTGATTTTAATTAAAAATAAGAAAATAACTTGTTATCTAACGAATGTGACCGTTGCAGCAGACCACAGAGTAAAAATAAGAGAATCCAAAACAATAGAAAAGTTCTTGAATCGTTCCAGATATAAGTAAAGTAAGTAAAGTCGACGGGGCAGCCTAAAGTCGGTATCAGCCAGTCAACGAGGGAGTCTATCCCCTTTTTAATAATGCTAGACCAAAGAGATTGTTTTAGAATCTGATGTGGAGCGCCACACATACCATCAGCTCCTTACTTTACCACACAGATCCCTGTGCTACTCATACGCTGAGTTGGCGAGGACCGGTATCGAACTAGGAACCTTGTGGTTTCTAGCCGAAACTACCAACTGGGCTAACCCGAACAACAAAATATAAAACCAAGAGACCCAGAGAATGTATTGCGTGTTGATTGGACAAGATAACGGTCGAATATAAGTCTACATCATTAAATCGGAATGGAAATAATTCTTAAATCTTTTCTTTTTCATTTTGAGATTTTCCGGCATGTCAACTCTTGTTGGCTTATTTTATGCTGAAGACGTTTTGTTTTATTCATTCTTTTTTTTAACTCAATTTTTTATAAACGTATTTTTGTCAACTTATTTTCTTCTATTTAACCCTTACAGGTACAATCATTCCGGGGAAGAGTGGACCTGGGAGTAATGGTGATAAAGGGGTACTACTCATTCTCTGCAATTTAACCAAAAATGTTTGTAATTTTCTCACGGAGTCGGTCTGATTCCAAAATGGTATGATATGTTAGGCTACGGCTTCTATGAATAAAGTTTTAAATGTGACATACTGACATTCGCATTATTATTAGAGATTGTTAGTATTTTGAAAACTTAATTTTTCGCCTAAGAAATTAAGTTTTCAACTTTCGTCCAATACACAAAATATAGGCAAGGTCTCAGAATATAGGCAAGGTGACGGTGATGTCAATTGTATTTGGCGCACTTGGAATGGTACCTAAAGGCTTTTTTTAAAGGATTGGAGGAACTGGAAATCTGAGGAAGAATTGAGACCATACTATACTGACCACAGAATTGTTAAGATCGACTAGAATATTGATGTGAATCAAAGATAACTGAAAAAACTGTCACCCAAACTCCAGTGTAATGCGTAAAGTAAAGTCGTCGGGGCAGCTTAATGTCGGTATCAGCCAGACAGCGAGGGAGTCTATCCTCTTTTCACTTGCGATTAGACCAAGGAGATTATTTTTAGCATCTGGGGTGGAGCGCCACACCTACTATCAGCTCCTCACTTTACTGCACAGAGCCCTGTGCTACTCATAACGCTGAGCTGACGAGGACCGGTATCGAATTAGTAACCTTGTGATTTCTAACCGAACGCTCTACCGACTGAGCTAACCCGCCCCTTTGAAAATAATAAGTTAGTTTAAATAATACATCAAAGGAAAAAAACAGAAAGTAGATTTAAGGAATGAATGTTGATCTGTGAAAATGAAGAAAAAGAATGAATAGAAAAAGAAAAGCAAAGAGAAGACAACCAGAGAGGAAAAAAATTTATGAAAATGCGAATGCCTGTCTCTGATGCTGTTGCTTGTTATGTTCTCTCTTTGTTTTTGTTCCAACAGTAAAAAAAAAAAAAAAAAAAAAAAAAAAAACATTCAAAATGTATTTTTATTTCAATCCAAATTTTGAAACTAAATGAATTTCCAGCTAAATTCATAGTGAATATTTTGAATGGTCGCTTTCATTAATCTATGAAAATTCATTCCATAAATGTACAACTTTTATTAACAATGAATTTCTTTTTTAGAACATTGGATGTTGCACTTATGTTTTCATAGTAAAAATCATTTTCAATGCATTTTTATAATAAAATTATTTCTAATGCATTTTTATAGTAAAATCATTTCCAATACATTTTGATAGTAAAAATCATTTTCCATGCATTTTTAAAATAAAAATTATTTCTAATGCATTTTTATAGTAAAAATCCTTTGCAATGCATTGTTATAGTAAAAATCATTTCCAATGCATTTTCATAGTAAAAATCATTTTCCATGCATTTTTAAAATAAAAATTATTTCTAATGCATTTTTATAGTAAAAATCATTTCCAATGCATTTTTATAGTAAAAATCATTTCCAATGCATTTTTATAGTAAAAACCATTTCCAATGCATTTTTATAGTAAAAATCATTTCCATTGCATTTTTATAGTAAAAATCATTTCCAATGCATTTTCATATAAAAAAATTTGCACTTATTTAATATCTTATATTAAACACTGAAGGATATGCACCAAAAACTTTGGCTCCGTCTCCAGTCAAACAATTTGCCGAGGGTGAGTTATAAAATATTGCACAAGTAATTATTTGGCTTAATGATTTTTGATTTTAACATAGAAATTAAATCTTGGAGAATTATTATTGGAACGTGTATCTGCGTTATTCGGACTATTTTCCTCATCTTTATTGTTATTGGTACAACGTTTCGACCGATATACCCTCCGGCTTTCTTCAGGCATTTCTTGTCGGATTCGGGAACCTTCTCGGACTCGGGAACCTTCTTTTCGGACTCGGGAACCTTCTTTTCGAACTCAGGAAATTTCTTGTCGTAATCGGGAGCCATTACGGAACTTTGAACTTAACCCTTTATTCAGTCCACTCATATATAGGATGTACTGGGAAAGGATGTGAGTCATAACATTCATGTTTGCTTTTAAAGCTTTTAAAAGATCCTTCACTCTTTGGTCTTCGTAAACGTTCAGCAAGTGTTGATTAATGTCAATAGGTGCAATTGTCTCAAATTCAGCAATTCAAGGACATAGCTCAACTTTCATATCTGAATATCCTTATGCCAGACTGCTTCTCAGACAGCTACCTTATGAAGTGTAGGCATTATTGTAAAATCAATGCAAGCTGTTTCAGGCTAGTTTTAACTTGGTTTGCGGATTCCACTGTCCTTATTGCTACCGGCACCTTTATTGTTCAGAATATGACAGTCTGGAAAAATTCTTACAAGAAGAATTTAGTCTTTTTTTGCGACTTGGACATTGTCTTGTAATATTTCAATTATATTATTGGCAAATTGTCTTTCATTACTTTCTCAAACATATTTCTTTCTATTTCTCTGAATGTTTGTCCAATTGGACACATGGCTTAGTGGACAAGGTAGTTAGGTTAAGACAGTTCTAAGTGACAGTTATCTCTGGATTCCGGGTTCAATCCAGAGTAGAGGCAGTAACATAGAAACATAATTAACACAACTCCTATCCCAGCTATGGTTAGTGGAATGACAACAGGATACCCCCGTGGACTAAATAAAGGGTTAGGTTCAAAGTTCTGTGATGGCTCCCGATTACGACAAGAAAGTTCCCGAGTTCGAAAAGAAGATTCTTGAGTCCGAAAAGAAGGTTACCGAGTCTGAAAAGAAGGTTCCCGAGTCCGACAAGCAATATCCGAAGAAGGCCGGAGGGCATATCAGCCGGAACTTTGTACAAATAACAATGAAGATGGGGACAATAGTCCGAATAACGTAGATAATACTAATATTTCTTTCTATGAACGACAATCAAGAGATAATATCAAGATTGACCCATTAGTCTCATAGTCCATAGGTAACATGCAAACAAATGAAGAGAATTGTATTTACTGATATAGGAAAACTGTTTGATTGCCTTAGAGCTATACTATTTACTTACAGGACCTGTGGATATACGACAGTATGATAATTTAATTATTATAACGTTTGATATGTTTACTTAAGAGCTATTGTGGCAATAGTATTAGAATAAATAAACGGAGAAAAATAAATCTCACAGAAAAGAAAGAAAGGAAAAAAAGAATCGTTATAATCGAATAGGAAAGAAAAAACATAAGAAATAACTATAACAGAAGAAAGAAACAAATAAACAAATAAACGTTACGGTAAGAAAGAAAGAAAATCTATGGAGAGTAAAGAATCTATTAATAATGGAGATTAGGTCTCTATTTTTCTGTGACCATTACTGCTCACGTCACATTACCAAAAAAATTGAAAATAGAATAGATACACTCAACATTTGAACATGCAAACTTAGGCATTCCTCATTGGTTTTTAAAACAAATTTTGATACAAACATACCCAGTATCATATATTTATATATAGTTTGTTTTATTTTTATATATATATATATTTAAAGTTATCAGAACTAAATTTCCACTTCAAATTGTTTTATCTTTTTCACTGTTTTAATAAGTTTGACGATTTTAATTATGATACAAACTCTGACATTGAATTTTTAACTCCCTCCCCTCTCAGGCAATATATTTGAAAAATCAATTTTTACACCGCTTTTTTTTTTTTGGCTAGTAGAAATGATATATAAAGAATATAAAAAAGAAAGTTACACGATGACTGAAGAGAATAGAAATAATATACATAAGGAAGAGGGGCTAGACGGGCGGTCATCGAGGCCCCCTCCGATCAATCGACTGGTCACCTCAAGCTCTATCACCTATGTGATTGTCCCGACCCTTTTGCCATTATGGCAACCCACGACCCTTTTTATCATATAGGTGCTAGAAGACGTCGACTGAGGGTCTACATGTCCTGGGAATGACGTTAAACTCTATCTGACAGTGAGGTTCCAGTTCTGGGGGCTAGTGAATGTGGAGCACCCATTCATCACCATTGCTCCCTGGGGCACTGAACCGAAGTGGTAGTACGTGTCAGATCCTAATTATGGGTTAAATAGTGTTTATAAAACATTGAGTATCCATTAAGAATGAATTCATTTCAAAACTTTCAAAAGTCGGCTTTAAATTAACCACTGAGGTTGATATGCCGTAAAACAAACCAAACTAACCTATAAGAAAGGGATAGAAAGAAAGAAAGAAAAAGAAAGAAGAAAGAAAGAAAGGAGTTGTAACACAAGAATGAAAAAAATGAAATAAAGAACGAACGAAAAATCTAAGATGAAAATTGCAGAAAGTAAACAAGATTTCATCTATGCATCTGTACAAACGGAAATAGGAATTTCCGGTTAGATTAAACAAAGCAAAGAAAAGACGACAAAAATGACAAAGGACTTTTTTCCGGGTAAAGCGAACAAAAGAAGGATGGGTAACAATACGTTCGGAAATAGATTTGCTCGTTATCAGATCAAAAGATAAAGATGCGTAGGCGGTCGTTAATACAAAGACAGAGGGTCGAGCCGACAAGGGTTAGTCGAGAGTGATCAGACAGGAGACAGCGCCCAGCGAACGGAGAACAAGTGAGTGGGCTGTGAGCCGTCACGTAGCCACCTTCCACCTCCCCAACGCCAGTCATCCCAGCAGCAGTAGTAGTCATTGTCACCGCCGGCCACCACGTACAGCCGAGAAGAGAAATAAAGTCAACTCCTACTATACCCATGTGTTGTGATTTCATTAAACGACAACTACTTATATCGTCTAGGGTTAGTGACGATACCCGCTACGTATGCAGATACACGAAGTAGAGCCGTGCATTTGAAGGCGCTACATAACATATAGAAATTGAAGCCAGTATACAACATATCTATATATAAAGGGCAGTTGTGTGCATCTGTATGTCCGGAGACTTCAAAAATAAAACAACTAACGACAAAGTAAATATATATATACACATTAAATATCACCAAGGCATGCTTTTTGAGCAAAAATAATGATTTGAATTATTTTCGAATACATCTAAAAATTAAACAGCACTATAAAATAACGTTAAAATTATACTCTGCCATTTTTCGGCGTTTCTCGTTAAAAAATAAACAAATGAATAATGGAAGCTTTTCTTTTCTTTTTTTTTTTCTTTTTTTTTTTCATGTTAAATCTACATTTTTACTGAGTCAAAGTTTTTGTAAATATTTCAGTGTACAGGATAAACAATCTTTTTTTTTTTCTCACTTTTTTTAATTATACAATTTTTATTTCGGGGGTTTCCGTTATCTAATGTTATTTATTCGTAAAATACGATTCTAATGATATTCTCTATTGCGCGTTAATCTGTATTTGTACCAAAATCAGAACTGTAATTTGATATTTAACTTTTAAGCACATTAAAAATTCTATTTAAAAAAGCATGTTTCATTTTTATTTTTTCGTTTAGTTTTCTTTTCGTAATGTTTTCAAGTCAGTGCACTTTTCGATTTAAAAAATAGTATAGTATACTTAGTATAGTATATTATTTGTATCAAATTGTTATCAAATTTATAGTATAGTATACTATAATAATTTGATATTTGATCGGCTACGTTTTGAATTAATAATGTCATTATTTTTTTAAGATTATTTATCGTTTTACATTAATTTGATTACTTTATTTAATTTTTTTTGCTTTGAAGTATTAATTTGAAATTTAGCAAATCGCGTCATTTATATTTTTATTTAAAAATATAGTTAATCATTGAATTAAAATTTCTTACTATATCATTATGTTATGTTATTCCCTCTACTTTGAGGAGAAAAAATCCCTGACTTCCCACCAGGCCGGATTAAATTAAATTTTTTTTTTACGTAATGATTTTTATGAGTCATCCTGCGAGGATCGAACCGCTATTCAGCAGCAATAGGTCTACAAACTATTATTAAACCCTGTTTTTTCTCCTGCCCGGGCTTCTCCGGGTAGCCACTGCTAGTTAATGAATAAAAGAAAGTGACTCATTAAAAAGACAAAAAGTAAATTGAAACAAAATAAACTTATTTTACAACTGACAAAATCGAAAACCTATTTTAATGTTTTGTAAGTAAAATGTTGCTTTTTTTGTTTGTTAATTTCTTTGTTGTGCTTTGTTTAAAAGAAACAAACCCTTTTCCATTGGAAAATAATTCTGTAATAATTACTTTTCAACATTGTTTGCAAATTCTCATTTAATTCACCTTGTTTTCTTGAAAGATAATAAAATAAATATTTGCGCATTAAAAACCGTCGAACGTGCTTAATGTAATTACAATCGAATGTATTCACTGGGAATAAAACATGACTACATTTCGGAAAACTATTTCACGTTTCAACAACAACGAAAAATTTATTCAATGATTCATTAAACTAATTGTCGAAAATATTCGAAATTACTCACAGCTATGTTCGTCTTTAGCTTAAACTAGTAACTAATGTTTAATAAGTTAATTTGGTTTGGTTTGTGTTATGTATTAGAAATACATTAACGAGAAGATTGCGTTCTAACACCTATATGATAGGAAGGATTGGGGCTTGTTATAAGAGAAATACAGTTGGGGCAATCATATAGGTGCTAGGGCTTGACCTGACCAGGCGATTGATCGGAGGGGGCCTCTCCGACCGCCCGTCTAGCCTAAGTAAGGTTCTAAGTGAAGTGTTGCAGATCATAGACTGCTCATCCACCAAGACTCCGTGCTTAAGCATACGGGTAGTCACCCACGGCCAACAGGTGGCCTCATTTGGGGGAATCTTACCCCATTGCAGAGGTGCAGTCAGTGCATTCTAAAGCCCCACCGACTGGGCGGTAAGTTAATTTAGAGAATCGGGCCATATGACCTTTAGGCACCCCTTCCACGATCTCGACTCACAAGGACACTTTTCTCATTTACACCGTCAAAATCCGGCTGTTTGTTAGGGGTTAGGGGTTAGGAGTTAGGGGTTAGGGTTAGGGTTAGGGTTAGGGTTAGGGTTAGGGGTTGGTTTTATAATTTAAAAAAACCCTCTAAAAATCGTCTAACAATTAACCTGATTTTGACGGTGTAAATGGAAAAATGTCGCCATGAATTGAGATCGCAAAAGGGGTGCCTAAAGGTCCAGAGAATCTGATAAACGCTGGTTCCTCAGCTACCATGACCATATGCCAGACATGTTGAAATTTACGAAATATACAATAGTACCTTGTCTTACGAGTTTAGTTATCTGCTGTAATATGATTTAATGTTTATTTTTCATAAATAATATTTTCTAAATAATACTTTAAATAATACTTTAATGTTTATATGTTTATGTAGAGAATTTGATAAACGCTGGTTCCCCAGGGATAGAAATGAAAAGAGGATAGACTCCCTCGTTGTCTGGCTGATGCCGACATTAGACCGCCCCGACGATTTTATTTACTACTTACCTTGATTTACGAGTTTAATATTCTTCAGTGATGTGTTTTAATATTTATTTTCCATAAATAATATTTTTCTTTGGCGTAATAAATTTGAAAACTTAAATGTTTTCAGTGAACTTATTAACATAAGCGCATCTGAAGCTCGCTTGTATCTCAAATTTTAGCTCTCAGTACGAAGCAAAAGATCAACCGTGTATAATTCGTAAGTCCAGGTACGACTTATTAAGAATCTGGTTGTGGTGATTATCTACCCTTGTTCGGATAGGGTAGAGATTGGCAAAGGGTTATCTTACTTTGTCGCCAGGTTTTGCCACTAGGGGCGTTGCAACCGGGGTATTTAAACACAGCCCCGGGAAAACTAACTCTTTTTTCTGGTATTCATTGATATTCACTACAGAAATTGTGTTTGGACTTGGAGGAGGGGGCTTGTCACTTACCTAACAGGCTTATTCCTGTGCATGTGCGCGACCCCTTCTACATCCCATGACTTCACCGAAGTTGCACGGACCAGTTGCGTCTTTACCGTCTACCTGTTACACCTTACTTTTTTCTACACAGTAATTCTATTCTCCATTCAGTAGCCTCAAGATTATCTACAAAGACACTTTACCTAGGGCCTTCGTCCTGGCTTGTTTTGTATTGTGAATGTTAAATTTTGCTCATACAATAAAGCCTGCATTTGTTATGTATTTCTTTTGTTGGAATCTGTTAAATATGAATATGTGGCTTTTCTGAGGCCTCCTAATGCATTATAAAAAGTGGTATTAACTATTGAAGGCAAAACCACCTTTAATCGATATCTGCTTACAGATTTTGTGATTGTGACTATCGATGATAGTATGTCATCAAAATTATATAGCTAACAATATTTCACGTAAGAAATAGTGTGAAGTAAATGCTTAATGTTTATAAGTAGCTTATGAGTTATGAACGTACCTGTTGTTAGAATATTTGGAATTAGGGTCAGTTAAATTTAGAATGACGGGGTCCATGGAAAGTTACCCGACAGTTGTTGACGGGTAATAAACTTTACTCCATACTCTTCAAGTGACCAGAACTGGTGCCTCAATATGAGAGGTAGATAAGTATTATAATCAATACCACTCTTTTGTGGGAGGATGTTACCGCTGCGCAGGTAATACAGTCGGCATATTCTACGCCCCGTCGATAAGGCGAAAATTATTATTGACAGAGCTTAACTGATATATATATTAAAAAAATAAATAAATAAATAAAAAATGGACTCTCCCGTCGATTATCGACATATGAGAGTTCATACACACAATGAACTCCCACACAGGGATTTTTTATAGTGGTGAAGGCTTGTGTTGGACCATCCACACTTTTTGGCACAATCGATAGGAAATAATTGGTGCATCAAAGGTTGCCACAAACCCAATCAACGACCGACCTCAGGAATTTTGAATTCAGAGTTATCCCTCTCCTAGACTGGTTACCTACCCAAGGCTGAAGAGCCCAGTCTGCCCTACTATTTAACCCATAGCTGGATATGGAGGCGCGTGGGCTAATGGTTAGAGTCGTGGAAAATGGACTCGTCGATTCCAGTTCAATCCCTAGACGAAGCTGTTGGCATTTCACATAGCGCTAATACCCTTGGGAAAGGTATGAATCCATATATTCTCCCTCCAGCTATATATATATATATATGTATTTATAGTGTATAATACAATTGTTGCAATTGTTACCATTAGTGTAATTGTTACCATTGGTTTCCAAGCAGCATGTCAGACACTTTTCTTCATGACAACGCACATGTTAAGAAATGCAGTGAATGTCAATTTATTTATATATGTGTGTATTTTTTGTTTGTGAGCCGAATCTTTATATTTCTCCGCGTTATAGAGAAAATAGTGCGTATATGTTCACGCACGCGTACACGCTGATGCTTACACGCTGATGCTTACACGCATATCTACGCGCACTCTTCCTGCCTCTCCTCGTCGCCTCGTTTCTCTCTGCCTCCAGGAAACAAAGGAATAAAAATGCTGAATGGATAAAATAGATTTATTTTATTAACACGTGTTTCGGCCAGGAGAGTCCATGTATACATGTATTCTATTTATTATTATTTTAAATATAAAATAAAATAATAATAGAAAACTACAAAATCTTTAAGTACACAAAGAATAACGGCCTTTCTCAGAGTATTTTGACAACTTTTATTCCAAACATTTTATTGTCCTGATGAGCTATTAAGTGAAATTATTAGTAGGTATATCTGACGCATTAGGTTTAACTTACTTAGGATACAAAATCGTTGACATTGAATTTTTTACTCCCACACCTCAGGCAATATGTTTCAACAATCTATTTTTACATCGCTCGGAGGGTGTTTTTTATTTTGTACTAGTAATAATAATAACGAAGATGACAATACTTTGTGTACTTAAAGATTTTGTAGTTTTCTATTATTATTATTTATTTCATATTTAAAATAATAATAGATAGAATACATGTGTACATGAACTAACTCCGGGCCGAAACACGTGTTAGTAAAATAAAATCTATTTTATCCATTCAGCATTTTCTTTCCTTTGTTTATTTTTCTTTTCAACATATAGATATATATGTGTGTGTGTGTATGTGCGTGTGTGTGTGTGTGTATGTGTGTGTGTGTGTGAGTGTGTGTGTGTCTTTGTCTCTGTGTGCGTCTGTTTTGGTGTGTCTGTGCGTGTGTGTAACTTTTACTGTCCGTTGTTGAACATAGAACTTCCCAATATGTGTCGCCCTTAAGCGTGACAAAACATTCTAAATTTATTATGCAATCATATTTTTGCCGCCAACAATATTGCTTATGACCTTTTGGGATCAACGATATGTCGCAATGTCCACCGACTATCAGATTTTATTTTAACGTATTTTGCCAATTACTATTTAACTTTAGAGTTTTACTCTATCTATCTATCTATCTATCTATCTATAAGTAAAGAAAAAACAAAAGACTTATAGATTTAGCATTATAGTCTATTACAGGGAGTTTAGACAAATTGTCTAACTCTCCCGACTCATCAGATGTGAATGATGAATTCTTTATTACTTTAAAGGCATTTGAAAACAGATTTTTTTAAAATTTTATATTCCTGTGATATAAATTCAAAACGAAAACCTTGATGTTGCAAAAAAAAAATTATGTTGTAGTATCAAATATGAGCATATATATATATATATATATATATATATATATATATATTTTGCAACATCAAGGTTTTCGTTTTGAATTCATATCACAGGACTATAGAATGTTTAAAAAATAAATAAATAAATAAAAAAATCTGTTTTCAAATGCCTTTAAAGTAATAAAGAATTCATCATTCGCATCTGATGAGTTGGGAGAGTTAGACACTTTGTCTAAGCTCCCTGAAATTGACTATAAGCTAAATCTCTAAGTCCTTTTTATTTCTTTACTTATATATTTGCTATGCACACATTGAGCTCTCAAACGGCGACAGGTTTATAAATAAAACTCTTGTGTCGCAAGGAAGATTTCTTCTCTGAACTTTTGGATTATATATATATATATATATATATATATATATATATATATATATTCTGGTCATTTCCTAGTTGATTAACATATTACATGGTAACCCAGAAAAAACAGAACCCAAATTATCTATTTATTTTCCCATTAAACTAACCCTAAACGCCAACCCTAACCCTAAACCCTAACCCTAACAAACTTTTTGGACTTAAACTTTTTTTAATTAAAATTAACAGTTTTATTACAAAATTTATGGGTTCTGTTTTTACTGGGTCACCCTGGAATATCATGTTACTCAACTAGGGGGGTAGGGTTTAGGGTTAGGGTTTAAGGTTAGTTTAATGGGAAAATAAATAAATAATTTGGGTTCTGTTTTTTCTGGGTTACCCTGTAATATCATGTTAGGAAATAATATATATATATATATATATATATATATATATATAGAGAGAGAGAGAGAGTGTGTGTGTATTTATGCTTCGAATTCTTTCGTAGATATATTCTCTTGAAAATAACAGACAATGATTTATTATTCAACTTTTATTCGTCTCTTCTTTATAGCAAGCTCTATGTTAGAACTTTGACTGAAGCCATTAAAAAAACTGTCTATTGGTGTATACACATTACTTCTTCCTTTTGGATCGGATATCTCCCTTGGATCGGGCGTCTCTCTCTCTCTCTCCCCCTCTCTCTCTCTCTCTCTCTCTCTCTCTCACTGGGTTCCTTTTGTGTTCTTTAATCTGGAAACAACACAGACCATATTTGCGAATACGCTTTCTATTATTGACAGATAAATTCTTAATCCGCACGTGCGTGGTGAGAAGCAAAGCCAGAAATACACGTCTGCCCAAAATAAACGCCTGGACCTATCTTAACTTTTTTTTAAATATTTAAATATTTGCAATAGTTCTCAAGTAAACATATCAAACGTTGTAATAATTAAATTATCATACGGTGGTATATCCACAGGTCCTGCTAGTAACAAAACAAATTAGACAGTATTTAATTGTGTATTCAATATGTACTTTTATTGAATATCCTCTCGGTGCAGCAAAATGTGTGAAGTGTGTGTAGGTGAGGGTGACAATCAAAAAGAGGAACTTTTTTTTTCAAACTCATTACTAGCTTGGGGAGAGGTGGGAGTGTTGCATACCCTTCTTTACCGGCACTATATAGACATATGTTATATACATCTCTTACTTCTTACTCTGGTCGTCTATTCTTCTGGCCTGGTATATCTTCTAAGGTCTCGTCTGGTCTTCTATTGAGGATTCCGGGTCTGGTTTCTGTTGCTAGGTATTTCTTGTTATCAGAAGCCCTGTGTCATTGTTAGCTTTTAGTAATAAACACAAGACTTCGATTTACGATGATGTTACTTTATTCGTAGATCCCCAACCAGACAATGCGCACCGATCCTTACATCTTGCTAGCCCGGCTTCTAAATTCTAACTGCCTAAGTTACTTACTTAGTATCCTTAAACCGGAAGGGGGCCTTCTATTGCCTTCCGGTTCTCACGTCCCATCCGCAGAACGCAAGGTGAGATCGAGGTCAAGCGCCGTTACTCACCCTCAAGGCCATCAGCTGCACTAATATGATTTCTACACTATTGTCATAATTATTAGGTTCTAATGATTATGTAACAGGAGTATAAAAGTAAAACAAAACAGAAGCGGAACTTTGAACCTAACCCTTTATTCAGTCCACGGGGTTATCCTGATCTTATTCCGCTAACCATAGCTGGGGTAGAGGCGTTAAGCTGTGTTAATTATTATTTAATGTAACGACAATATGGGAACCTATAATTAAAAAGGCTAGATTAGATTAGAAAGAAAACACCCAATATGAGTCTAGGTAAAAAAAAAATTATACAAAAGTGAATAGGTAGATATTCTAGGCAAACCAAGACATTAGGTTTATAAGTTCCCAAAATTCACACTCAATTGTCCAATTGGACACATTGTCTAATGGCTAAAGGAGTTAGGTTAAGACAGTTCTAAGTGAGTTATCTCTCGACTGCAAGTTCAATCCTGGTCAAGGCTGGCAGTAACATAAAATAATAATTAACACGGCTTAACACTTCTACCCCAGCTATGGTTAACGAAATGAGAACGGATACCCCCGTGACTGAATAAAGGTTAGGTTCAAAGTTCCGTGATGGCTCCCGATTACGACAAGAAGGTTATCGATTACGACAAGAAGGTTCCGAGTTCGAAAAGATGATTCCCGAGTGCGACATGATTCCCGAGTCCGAGAAGGTTCACGAATCCGACAAGAAATACCTGAAAAAGGCCGGAGGGCACATCAACCGAAACGCTGTACAGATAACAATGAAGATGAGGACAATAGTCCGAATAATGCAGATAATGCTAACCATCAAGCCTCATCTAAAAAAAATGCAGAGAAATAAAAGAATCATATTCATGGAATATTCTGGGTTTTTTCTAACCTCTATACAACATCTATACACACCTCTACAACGATTTGAACGCATCAAACGATCTGTCCACCATTGCTTCAATTCAATTAAGTTGTGAGTTAGTATTATTCGGACTATTGTCCTCATCTTCATTGTTATCTGTACAGCATTTCGGCCGATGTGCACTCCAGTCTTCTTTTTTCTGTTCAAATTGTTGTTTTTTTTTGTTATTCTATCAATTGAAAACAAAATGAACAATTTCTATTTTCATGTGCTGAGTAGAAAATAAAATCTGTTGTTGTGTGTTGTTGTCCTGTTGATTTGTAGATTAAAAAGGAAATAAAATATTTCTTCAGCAAATTTTCTTCTTTGTTATTTGGATTGCTTGGTGTAGAAAAGGGATCCAAGTTATTGTTGCGGATAACAGATGGAATATGCTGGTTTATTCTAACCTCTATACAACATCTATACACATCTCTACAACGACTTGAACGCATCAAATGATCTGTCCACCATTGCTTCGATTCACTTAAGTTGTGAGTTAGTATTATTTGTATTATTCGGACTATTGTCCTCTTCTTCATTGTTATCTGTACAACGTTTCGGCCGATGTGCCTTCCGGCCTTCTTCGGGTATTTCTTGTCGGGCGCGGGAATCTTCTTTTCGAACTCGGGAACCTTCATTACATGAGTAGCGATCCCACGAACAAACCAGGTCACATGACCAGTGATTTGCAAGTGCAGATAAATTCTATTCTTCCAAACCCGAGTCCGAGAAGGTTCCCGAGTCCGTGACCCGAGTCCGAAAGAAATACCTGAAGAAGGCCGGAGGGTCTATCGGCCGAAACGTTGTACAAATAACAATGAAGATGGGGACAATAGTCCGAATAACGCAGATAATACTAATCTTCATGCCTCATCTCAAACATTCAGAGAAATGATTAAATGATTGATTCGAAAGGTTCTGCTCCCAGGTTGACTTTACTAAAAATAGCAGTTGATAAAATCGACAGAATTAGCTCATAGGTCGAGTATAATGCTCCATCGGAATAACGATAGGGCACACGTTGTCTTTGATGACCGGTCATATCATGTTACAGCTCGGCTGGACATTTTCACTCACGTGGCCTATTCGCTTAGAATCCTTCTTCATTCCGGTATTTACAGGAAAAAAAATCAATTATCTATAAGACCGAAATATTCACCTGGAGGAATTCTTTGCTAAGAAAGATAAAACTTTCTAAGAGATTGAATTAAGAAACTGCCTGAAAAGATAGTAGAATATATTGAAATAAAGTGATAAATACACCGAGAGAAAATAAAATTGTATCATCAAATGAGGATGAGTAATTTTGATCTTGGTACAGAATATGAATTGGATTCTGTGTATTATTGGTACACGACTTATTTTAGGAGATGTTCACGTATTGATTAGTAGATACGATCATTTACTGTAATGTAACTATGATCGATTTGTCATTTAGTCTTGTGTAAATTGAAACATATACAATGTTGAAATGTTATCTGCAGTCTGTATGCATTAACGATAATATAACCATACACTTAGCTAGTTTAACAATATATATATATATATATATATATATATATATAGAGAGAGAGAGAGAGAGAGAGAGAGAGAGAGAGAGAGAAAGAGTTTGGTACATGAAAACTTATAAACTACTAGAAGTAGAGGAATCATATGTAAATTATGGAGGTGATATTTTATTATGAAATAAAATATAAAATAAAGGGGATGAAGGCCTTTTCGACCGGTACTTTTTCAAGTATTTACACCGGTTGACAATTAAAAATCAGAATGTAAAGAAATTAATAAGAACGAATATATATATATATATATATATATATATATATATATATGGAATTTAAAAATTGCAGGTCTCCATTTTAACGATTTTATTGGTGATCTTTTCAAGCTTTCTAGCCAACTTTTTTATATTTGGATTAGTCCACCGAAATTCATATTCCGAGTACTTTCGGCACTTCGAAGTGCCATCATCAGGGGTGATGTGTTGCAATTTTTTTCAAAGTATATTACTGGATTTGGAGGCTGGAATGAGGAGAATTGATAGGAAAAGTGTTATAGGCATTTTAAAATGTGAGTACTCCATTGAATATTAATTTTATTTCAGGATGGTTCGTATTGTTTGATGTCTAAAGTTTCTAGTATTTGAAGTTTTTGTTTATTTTTTTTCCTTTGTGCAGAATGTGTGTATTTTCTGTTGGGATATTTCGGTAATTAGAGTGGAGGCATGCATGTAATTTTAGATATTGTGAAATGGAGCTATTATTTGTCATATGGAGAGTTAAAGTTGATAAAGTCGTGGGGGTAAAACCGATGTAGGTATTTCATTTTTTGGGAGACAGCAACCTCCCCCTAGGGACATTTAAATTTGTATACTACATTGTATTTCAAAATTATCATAGAATTATTCATACAACTGCCCTTTATATATATAAAGGGCAGTTGTATGAATCTCTTCCTTACGACACAGAAGTAGTTTTTTTTTAAGTGACGAACTTTGCAGAGCTCAATGTGTGCTCTTATTGTCAGAGTCACAAAGCAAAATTATATAAGTAAAAATATAACCGAAGATTTAGATTTTTAGCTGTATAGTTTATTTCAGGAAGCCTAGACCAAATTTTAGTTTTTTTATTATCTTCACGAATATAAATCAAATTTTCATTATTTTTGCTCAAAAACGAGCCCTGGTAATATTTAATGTGTAATATATATTTACTTTGTCGTTAATTGTTTTATTTTCCAAGTTTCCTCCGGACATAGAGATTCATACAACTGCCCTTTATATATGTATAGATAGATATAGATGATAATTTTGAAATACATAGAGAAATTTGTCATTATGAAATTGTTAGAAAGCTAGTCTTGCAGATCAATTACTAGTGATTAATTTTAACGGCATCTCAACCCATCTAAAACCCATTTCCAATTGATTTTTATAGTAAAAACCATTCCTTAATGCATTTTCATAGTAAAAATCATTTCCAATGCATTTTTATAGTAAAAACCATTTCCAATGCATTTTCATAGTAAAAATAATTTCCAATGCATTTTCATAGTAAAAATCATTTCCAATGCAGTTTCTTAGTAAAAATCATTTCCAATGTATTTTCATAGTAAAAATCATTTCCAATGCATTTTCATAGTAAAAATCATTTCCAATGCATTTTCTTAGTAAATATCATTTCAAATGCTTTTTCATAGTAAAAATCATTTCCAATGCATTTTCATAGTAAAAATCATTTCCAATGCATTTTCTTAGTAAAATCATTTCAAATGTAAAAATCATTTCCAATGCATTTTCTTAGTAAAATCATTTCAAATGCTTTTTCATAGTAAAAATCATTTCAAATTTTCATAGTAAAAATCATTTCCAATGCATTTTCTTAGTAAAAATCATTTCAAATGCTTTTCATAGTAAAATCATTTCTGCATTGTCATTTTGCATTTTCATAGTGTTGTAACCTAACAAAGGTTACTAAATGAGAAATAACCAAACGGAAGTTGGAAATGAAATGGAATCTTTATAATATAAACAAAATACAATACTTACAAGCGGCGTGAGGAAAAGTAAACCATTACTAGTGGTATCAGCATAATACTTCCGTATTTATGAGGATTGGGCATAGGTAGGGTATATAACACGTTTCAAGCCATAGCAACTGTAAGATTGGTCCAAAGGTATTCATCAAATTGCTCTTGTTCCTGAATCTATTCTCCCTTCAGCTATGGGTAAATAGTGCTTGAAGGTAGAGAATCGCGTTCATATTTACATTTTGTGTTGTTTTTTATGATATGTTTTTGTACACGGTCCTATCGAATACGAATAATGTTTAGATAGATCTATTTGACTCATAGATAGGACCCTAACCAGTACTACCACTCCGGATCAGAGTGGACCTGGGAGTCATGGCAATGAAGGCTATACTAATCACTTGATTTCAATAAGATAACCGTCTATCCCTTTATGTTACGATTTTTGTGGCCATCCTTTAGGCTTCAAGCAAGAGTACTGTCCAGCGGAGATCCTTTGTCTTAAGCAAAGCGCGATCCTTAGACAAGAATCCTTTAGTTGTTCCTTAGTGCTCCGCAGTCTTGCCGGTCCTTCGTCAATGATTGTATATTGACGTCTCACAGTATCAGTGATTAAGTAGTTAACCAGCCACGTATTCGGGCTGTTTATTGGCTGAGGTTTAACAACGTGATCTCGCTTAGTCTATAAATTAAAATGGTGACCACAGTACAGCTTATATACAAAAAATTCCAACACTAAAGTAAGGGTTCATTTTATACAGGGTATAATGGCTTAAGAGTTCGATTATCACAGAGCACTCTACATTTTTGATCTTGTGCCAAACAAAGCTATGTTTAATATATGACTAAGTTTAAAGCTTCAAATTGACTAAGTTTGATTGGTTTGGTTTGGTTTAGTTTTGTTTTACAACATATCAACCCCAGTGGGTCATTTAATGCCGATAAATTTTTGAAATAAATCAATTCTCAATGGATAATACAGTTATTTTATAAATACATTTTTCTATTTAACCCATAGATGGGACCCTAACAGGTACTACCACTCCGGGTCAGAATGGACCAGGAAGCAATGGTGATGAACGGGTGCTCCGCATTCCCAAACCTCCAAAACTGGAACCTCACCATCAGATAGAGTTTAACGTCATTCCCATGTCATATAGACCCTCAGTCACTGCCTTCTAGCACCCATATGATAAAAAGGGGTTGGGGCATGCCAT
>CM042182.1:416499-438999 GCA_023376005.1 Doryteuthis pealeii | reverse complement strand
ATAAGAACAAAGATATATATATATATATGTGTGTGTGTGTGTGTGAACTGATAGATATGAACAGACTAAGATAGATAGATAGATGGAGAGAGGGAGAGAGAGAGAGAGAGAGAGAGATATGAACAAATATATATATATATATATATATATATATATATATATATATATATATATGAACTGATGGATATGAACAGACTAAGATAGATAGATAGATAGATAGAGAGATAGATAGATAGAGAGAGAGAGAGAGAGTCATGGCTATCTGTGCTGCTAGCACAACCTGGTGATGATGATGATGATGATGATGATGATGATTGATTTAGAATATAATTCTATAAATATTAGCAAATGGTGCTGATTAGAGGGGGAAAAAGTCTTAGAAGCAGCAGCCGAATGCGTACCATCCAAACAGTCCACTGGGATTTTTTTTTAAAGCAGTTAGAGAAAAGAGAAGTAATTATAAAAAAAAACATCTCTATCAAACTGAACTAAAGCTAAAGTATGAAATCTTAAGAAAACCTAATTAGAACTGACTTTTTCTTGGCACATTTCCGTCCACTAAGGACGATGGCGTAGTGTCCAAAAATAAGAAAGAAATTATCTGCATCTGTGCAAGTGACTCTGCAGGCATATCTTTGGTGCACTGAATGCACATAAACTGTGATGCTTTCTGGGGCTGGTTTGTTTTTCTCCGTCTTTCTGGCTCTCTTTTCTGTCGAGGCTACTCTCTACTCTGCCTCGCGCCTCTCGGTGCCTTGTTTAACGTTAAGGCGCCAGGCCTTTCTATTTTTTGCATCTACCTCCCACGTGTTTCTGTCAATGTGGCATATCCTCTCTCCTGCAGACATCTTTAAATCGTAAATGTGGACTACCTACCGATCGGGAGCCTTTTACTAATTCACCATACAAAAGATGTTTTGGGATTTTTAGGCAAATGAGTGATTAGAACAGTGGTTCGAGGCAGTTTGCAAAACGGAAATTAAAGTGTTTGTTGTTCTGTTGGTTAATCATCGTCTGTAGGTTTCCTGTAATATATAAGTCTAAGACAGTTGCAAACGACCTTAAATGCAATCTGTCCTCGTCTCCTATAGGCCAATTCTTACAGGAAGTATTAATGGGTATCCGTGCAGTCAGTGCGACCTGATGATATATATATAGAGAAAATTTGAAAATTTGCTTTTGGAGCATTGTTAAGTAAAGTATATTAATGTTTATATTTTTTGATGGCAATTACAATGCGTATATCGTATAAAAATCAATAATTAACTTAATTAAGTCTCATCAGCGGTGTATACCTACGATTTCCCTCCGTCAGAAATCGAAACTGGGAACCCAGCACGCAGAGTCAGAGACTCTACCTTGGGCCACCAGCCCGTGGCACACGATACAAACCGAATTAAACTTGTTATGAGACTTAATAAAGTTGAAACAGCTGTACAGTGTTCAACGACGCGCGCGTTATTTGCCGAGTTTACTTGTCATGATTATTTTCAATATATATATGTATATATATTTGTATGTGATAAACCCATGCTCACATACATAAAGAAAAAATATTTTCTCATCAATGTTCACTTTCAAATATACATATACATACACGCGTGTGTGTGTGTATGTATGTGTGTGTGTGTGTGTGTGTGTGTGTAATTGTAATGTACATATAAACGTATATGTTTGTTGGATATGCGCAAAATATACTATCTATATTCATTTTCACACATATTACATATATATATACACATATATATATAATATGTGTGAAAATGAATATATATATATATATATATATATATATATATATATATATGGGTGTGTATGTAGCCTGCATGTGTTTGCACATAATATGCTCTGAAGATAAATAGTTTTTCATGTCCATTCTTAAGTACAAACGCATATCTTATTCAGTCAGTCATCCCATCTAAAAACAAAAACTTCAATAGTTCATTCATGTGCCTGCCTTTTCTTTATTAGTCTTTATATATATTCAGAAACAAACGGCTTTCTGGTTAATATGTTTTCAAACACGTACAAGTGTCCAATAAATTCAAGAACAGAAAAAAAAGAAAACAAAAACAAAGAAACAGATCTGAAATGAAGAGCAAAGCCGCCATTTTTCTTTTGCGCGCTCACCGTCTAGACAGAAATGTTTGTCGATCGTAAAAATGAAAAAAAAAGAGAGGCAAATGCCGGAATATTGGCGGCTAGATTTACTGAAAAATCGTGCATATTTTCATTTTGACGTTTAATAATCCACCAAGACTTACTGCAAGAAATATGTGTCAATAGAGGATGTGATTTTTATTTATTCATTTTTTTTTTTATTTTTTTTTTAGTATTTGATTCAGCTTCGCGCTGTTCGTGTCCGGTTACGTTCAAAGTAACTTTGTTTTTGACATAAACGCAAAATGGCGGCCTGTAAAAAGGCGGCAAAAATGATCGCTATTTGTTAAGAGAGGCACACACGAATATACATTTAAGTTTTATTGAAAGACACCCAAAAGGCTGGTCTCATACAATTATGAGTCTTGTCTGTCTGTCTGTCTGTCTGCCTGTCAGTCTCTGTCTCTATCTCACTCTGCCTGTTTGACTGTCTGTCTATCTGCCCCTCTCTCTCTCTCTCTCTCTCTCTCTCTCTCTCTCTCTCTCTCTCTCTCTCTCTCTCTCTCTCTCTCTCTCTCTCTCTGTTAAGTAACCAACCCTTAACAAGAAGCCCACTAGATCGACGGAAGAACGCGGTGGTCGAAGAAGCAATGAGCAGAATATAACAATTAAGACCATCATCTATTATCTCCGTCTGTCTGTCTGTCTGTCTGTCTGTCTCTCTCTCTCTCTCTCTGCTTGTTTTCTAAGTAATTAAAACAAGAAGTAAGCAGCCCGAAGAACAAGGAAAACCAACCCTTATCAAGAAGCCCACTAGATCGACGTAAGAAAATGGTGGCCGAGGTAGAACCAGTAAGCAGAAATTAAAAATTAAGACCATCATCTACTCTCTCTCTCTCTCTCTCTCTCTCTCTCTCTCTCTCTCTCTCTCTCTCTCTCTCTCTCCCCCGCTTGTTTTCTAAGTAATTAAAACAAGAAGTAAGCAGCCCGAAGAACAAGGAAAACCAACCCTTAACAAGAAGCCCACTAGATCGACGGAAGGATGTGGTGGCCGAGGCAGACGAGAAGCAATAAGCAGTATATAACAAGTAAGACCATCATCTATTATCTCCATCTGTCTGTCTGTCTATTTGTCTGCTTGTCTCTCTCTCTCTCTCTCTCTCTCTCTCTCTCTCTCTCTCTCTCTCTCTCTCTCTCTCTCTCTCTCTCTCTCTCTTAAGTAACCAACCCTTAACAAGAAGCCTACTAGATCGACGGAAGGATGTGGTGGCCGAGGCAGACGAAGAAGCAATAAGCAGTATATAACAAGTAAGACCATCATCTATTATCTCCATCTGTCTGTCTGTCTCTGTCTCTGTCTGTCTGTCTGTCTGTCTGTCTGTCTCTCTCTGTTAAGTAACCAACCCCTAACAAGAAGCCCACTAGATCGACGGAAGGATGTGGTGGCCGAGGCAGACGAAGAAGCAATAAGCAGTATATAACAAGTAAGACCATCATCTATTATCTCCATCTGTCTGTCTGTCTCTGTCTCTGTCTGTCTGTCTGTCTGTCTGTCTCCTCTCTCTGTTAAGTAACCAACCCCTAACAAGAAGCCCACTAGATCGACGGAAGGATGTGGTGGCCGAGGCAGACGAAGAAGCAATAAGCAGTATATAACAAGTAAGACCATCATCTATTATCTCCATCTGTCTGTCTGTCTCTGTCTCTGTCTGTCTGTCTGTCTGTCTGTCTGTCTCTCTCTGTTAAGTAACCAACCCCTAACAAGAAGCCCACTAGATCGACGGAAGGATGTGGTGGCCGAGGCAGACGAAGAAGCAATAAGCAGTATATAACAAGTAAGACCATCATCTATTATCTCCATCTGTCTGTCTGTCTCTGTCTCTGTCTGTCTGTCTGTCTGTCTGTCTCTCTCTGTTAAGTAACCAACCCCTAACAAGAAGCCCACTAGATCGACGGAAGGATGTGGTGGCCGAGGCAGACGAAGAAGCAATAAGCAGTATATAACAAGTAAGACCATCATCTATTATCTCCATCTGTCTGTCTGTCTCTGTCTCTGTCTGTCTGTCTGTCTGTCTGTCTCTCTCTCTCTGTTAAGTAACCAACCCCTAACAAGAAGCCCACTAGATCGACGGAAGGATGTGGTGGCCGAGGCAGACGAAGAAGCAATAAGCAGTATATAACAAGTAAGACCATCATCTATTATCTCCATCTGTCTGTCTGTCTCTGTCTCTGTCTGTCTGTCTGTCTGTCTGTCTCTCTCTCTCTGTTAAGTAACCAACCCCTAACAAGAAGCCCACTAGATCGACGGAAGGATGTGGTGGCCGAGGCAGACGAAGAAGCAATAAGCAGTATATAACAAGTAAGACCATCATCTATTATCTCCATCTGTCTGTCTGTCTATTTGTCTGCTTGTCTTTGTCTCTCTTTCTCTCTCTCTCTCTCTCTCTCTCTCTATATATATATATATATATATATATATATATATATATATATAAAGTTAAAAGAAAGGAAATGAATCCGACAATATGAGTAAGAAAAGGTGGAATGAAAACATCACACAATGCTGTTAAAGAAGAAAACAATTTATAATATAATCATAGCTGATACTGATCAATATTTCGATTTTACAAAAATCATCATCAGAGCTCATTCACTCCCGTAGTTGTTTGGGTCGGAGAGGAAAGTCAAATGAGTTTACAAATTTGACTTTCCTCTCCGACTCTGATGATGATTTTTGTAAAATCGAAATATTGATCAGTATCAGCTATGATTATATTATAAATTGTTTTCTTCTTTAACAGCATTGTGTGATGTTTTCATTCCACCTTTTCTTACTCATATATATATATATATATATATATATATATATATATATATATATATATATATATCCGCTTGGTTACTAGCATTTTCTCACCTATGTGATTTTAGCTTTAAATATCAAATTGGCAAGAAACTGACAATTATATTACTTATACATGTAATTATAATAGTACAAAATGATATGCAGATAAAATCTAAATAAAAATTGAAAAGGAAATTTTTTTTTTTACAATCGTTAGAATTAGTCCTCTCTTATCATTATTAATGAAGTTTTCTAAGAAAAGTTTTACTGTCCACGTATCCCGTTTAAATAGAATGTGCCGAGCATTTGATTGGTTGTTAGTGCCAGCCAATCAGATGAGCGGGATTAGAATTTTACAATCGTCTTTTAGCGTCTAATCTTGGTGATCACCTCTGATAGGTTCAGCATAGCGAGGGATGTCTGATGTTGGAAGACCCGAAACTTCCCGATGACCCATGCAGATAACATCACTGACAACAACCACCAGCGCCCCAAATGTCGAAGCGTATATTTAAAGTAAATTGTATTAATTTTAAGACTGTTTTGGTAGCTATATAGATGGGATGGGATGAGAGTACCACTCCAGGTCAGAATGAACCTGGGCATAATAGCAAAAGGAGCACCACACACTAACAAGATCTCCAGAACATTAGCCTCACCACTATATAGATGAGATATTACCTCTCCAAGTTAGTCATTACCATCTACATGGGATCCTAACAGAGATTACCACTCCAGGTCAGAGTAAACCTGAGTGTAATAGTAAAATAGGGCATTGCACACTACCAAGATCTCCAGAACTTGAGTCTCACCACCATATCGATGAGATCCTAACATACATTACCATTCCAGGTCAGAGTCAACATGAGCGTAATGGCAAAAGGAGCATTACCCACTACCAAGTCTCACCACTATATAGATGAGATATTACCTCTCCAAGTTAGCCATTACTATATAGATGGGGTTCTAACCGATACTACCACTCCAGGTCAGAGTGAACCTGGGCGCAATAGTAAAGAGAGCACTACGCATTACTAAGATCTCTAAGGTCTGATCACCGTGTAGATCATATCCTAATAGAGACTACCACTCCAGGTCAGAGTGAACTTGAGTGTAATCGTGAAAGGGACAGAACACACTACCAAGATCTCCAGAACTTGATTCTCACCCCTATGTAAATGAGATCCTAACAGACTACCACTCCAGGCCAAATTGAAACTGAGCATAATCGTAAAAGGGGCAGTAATCACGACCAAAATCTCAGGATTTGACTCTCACGATTATATAGATGAGATCCTAACAGATATTGCCACTCCAGGTCAGAGTTACCCTGAGCGTAATGGCAAAAAGGGCACTACACACTACCAAGATATCCAGAACTTTAACCTTACCACACTATTCAATTCCAAAATACTTGACGAAATGTTAACAGTTATTACTTCTCCGGTTAGTCATTACTATATAGATGGCGATCAAAAAGATGTGAAAGAGATAAAGTTAGGATGTAGGAAATGTAGAGAAAAATTAACAAAAAAAATAATCACGAAAGAAAATAAAAAAACAGGTGAAACGAGAATATATAAGGAGAGAAGATGAAAGAAAATTTAGCTTTATATCATTCGAGGGGGAAAAGGCAAAAACATTATGATTTATTAAAATTCTTTATGCATAGCAAAAATAATAATAATAATAATAATAATAATAATAATAATAATAATAATAATAATAATAATAAAATCGAGACCACAGCAGTGTTGAAATCAGCTCGGATACTGAGAAGAGTCCTGGAGACCGAGGAGACCGAGGAGACTTGGTGTCACTCAGGCTCCAGTGAAAGACCAGTAGACCACAACCAATAATAATAATAATAATAATAATAATAATAATAATGAAGGAGACTTGCTGTCACTTAAACTCCAGTGAAAGACCACAACCAATAATAATAATAGTAATTGAAATCAGCTCGGATACTGAGAAGAGTCCTGGGACCCGAAGAGATTTGGTGTCATCCTGGCTACAATGAAAGACCACCACCAATAATAATAATAATAATAGAGGAGACTTGCTGTCACTCAGGCTCCAATGAAAGACCACAACAATCAATACTACTACTACTACTACTAATAATAATAATAATAATAATAATAATAATATAAATATTTTTGTAATCTGAGGAAGGATTGAAACCATCTAGAATACTGCACTGCTGCAATCTGCCAGAATATTCAGAAGTGTCCTGGAGACCTGAGGAGACTTGCTGTCACCCAGACTCCAGTGAAAGACCATCAGCTAATGCTGGTGTGAAAACTCAAAAGGAGCAAATAATAATATAAAAAGAATGCAGTAAAGGTGTTTGTATTCCTTCATTTATGAAACTACCATATTTGACCGCATATAAGACGCACGGGTATATAAGACGCATTTCAGCAGGTCAGATTCAGGAAAAAAAGTTTTTTTAGTGTATTTAATCATATATATTTAAGCATATATATGGGATTCACTCCAGTCAGACCGCCCTGTCGGTGGGGCGTTAGAATGCACCGACTGCACCTCTGCAGAGGGGTAAGACTCCCCCAAATGGGGCCACCTGTTGGCCGTGGGTGGTGACCCGTGATGCTTAAGGATAGAGCCCAGGTGGATGAGCAGTTCATGACATGCAACACTCCACTTTGGCCCTATCATGGGCTAGACGGGCGATCGGAGAGGCCCTCTCCGATCAATCGGCTGGTCACGTCAAGCCCTAGCACCTATATGATTTTCCCAACCCTATTATCTTTATGGCAAGCCCCAACCCCTTTTTATCATATGGGTGCTAGAAGGCGGTGGCTGCGGGTCTACATGTCCTGGGAATGACGTTAAACTCTATCTGATGGTGAAGTTCCAGTTTTGGAGGTTTGGGGAATGTGGAGCACCCCATTCATCACCATTGCTCCCTGGTCCACTCTGACCCAGAGTGGTAGTACCTGTTAGAGTCCCATTTATGGGTTAAATAGAAAAATGTTTGTTTTTTTTAAATTGTATTATCCATTAAGAATTGATTTATTTCAAAACTTTATCGGCATTAAATAACCCACTGAGGTTGATATGCCGTAAAACAAAAACAAACGAAGAAACCAATTCAGTTCAGAGTGAACTTGAGCCTCACCATCTGATGCAGTTTAGTATCATAAGAAGGACATCGTTTTGTGTGTGTGTGTGTGTGTGTGGTGTGTGTGTGTGTGTGTGTGTGTGTGTGTGTGTTTCAGTTTTTAAATCTCTCTGTATGGAATAGAGCAGCGTATCCTAAACATGTGCTAACATGACACATCTTTTAGACAGCAATACAAGAGATGGTGTCGCTCTTCCTAACATGTAGAAATGGCCATAGCTGAATAATATGTGGCCTAACAGAGAAAAAAAAGAGATTATTATCTGTGACTGCCATGGAACAGAGACTAGATTTAATACCGTTTGACTGCTGAATAATTGTTAGGTAGCAATGGTGTAGCGGTAATATGCAGATTCTGAACAGACCCCAGTTGCATGTAGAAAATGGATGAACTCATAGGTCATACAAAAGCAGTACCTCCGGTCAGGTGCAAAGACGATCAAGATTTACCGAACTAAATTGATGTCACATCCCAATGTATGGTGATGCAAGTCAACCTTTCTGTAAATGAACTGTTGACCGTATTTTTCATCACATGAAGTTTTCCAGACATCAACGAATAGATATTATTATTATTGACATCAGGAAATAGAACACCAAGTCTCACCTTGGCAAGATAACATAAGAGGTTTACTATATATATATATATATATATATATATATATATATATATACTTTGGTGCGGTACCAAGTTTCTTGGTACAAGGTGATTCTAGGTGGGTCCTAATTCTCAACCCGTAGTTTGTTGTAGAGTTCAGGTTCCGTATGAGAGCTCAATGTTTAATTATTGTAAACAGAGCAAATTTATTTGGGAATAAAAAGGCCTTAAATACCATGGGTATCGTGGTTATGGACCATTTCCACTCGCGAGTATGTTTACGAGCTTCTTCAGACCACTGATATATTTTATTTAGACAGGCACATGGCCAAACTCATTTTATATTCATACATTTCACCTCCCTCATTCAGGGGTGGTCATATTGCATTCTTTCTCTTCAAGTGTCTTTTTTATTAGTGGAAAATTTTTTTTTTTTTTCCTTTTGGTTGGCGGTGTTTATTTCCTTTGTCATATATATATATAATATATATATATATATATATATATATATATATGAAAAGTAAATGGAATTGAATCCGACAGTATGAATTAAACATTTTTAGAAAAAACAAACAAATGATGTTATAGTTAGCTGACAGAAATCTGTTTCGACCTTTATTTAAAGCGGTCTTCATCAAGAGCAAAATATTTGTGATGGAAAGAACGGGATAAGTAAACCGTTACAAAACAGGAGGGGTACAAACGAACGTTCAAAATTCCGGCTCCGAACATGAACGTTCGTTTGTACCCCACCCGTTATTCATATATATATATATATATATATATATATATATATATATTAAAATAAAAGTCAGCGGAGTCGCCTATTGTCGGTATCAGTCGGACAGCGAGGGAGTCTTCTCACCTTTTGTCTTACGCTAGACCATAGAAATTGTTTTTTTGTTTTTTTTGCGTCTGAGATGTACTTCTACCATAAGTTATCCACTTTATCGCACAGATCTAACTTGAGCTATTGATGTACTGAGTTGGCGAGGATCAGTATCGAACCTGGAATCTTGTGGTTCCTTGGAGGATGCTCTTTAACTGGGTTATTTTTACCAACCCCTCCGCATGAACAGGATGTAACACAAGGTCAATTTCTTAAGCGTAGTTTAACAGGTTCGAGCTCAGAGTTTTCCTTCTCCTAGACTGGTTACCTAACCATGGTTAAAGATCCCAGTCTGCCCTGCTATTTACTCATAGCTGCAGGGAGAATTGAATTCATACCTTTCCCAAGGGGATTAATTCCATGGGAGATGCAAACAGCTTCGTCCAGGAATTGAACTGGGGTTGACGGTCCACTTCCTATGAATCTAACAATTAGACCACGCGCGTCCATACATACGCTCTATATATCGCAGTTTCATCCAAGTTGTAAATATGTGTATATTTATTGAAATGAATTTTTTGCATAAAGTACAAATTTACTAAGCCAATGTTTGTCAGTCCTACCAGTTATTGGTTTATATCCTCGAGAATTGAATCGCAAAATCGCTGATAAAGCATATTTATCGTCTGCTTCTTTCCTTTCTCAAAATCACTTTCCGCCATTTCTTCTTCTTTTCTTTGCAGCTGTCTTGTCACTATCTCTTGATACTTTTCCACGCCACCCCTTCCCAACACTTTTCTTAAAACTTTCTAAGCCTGGCACTTATCGTTTATTAAATAAATGTAGAAAATTCTTCAAGTTATAAATATTTCTGGTAATTGGAACGCTTCGTAGAGAATGCACCACACAACTAGAGAGAATGGAATTGTTTCTAAGACCGAAGGGAAAAAAACATTTTTATTGTTTGTTCTGTGAAACATAAAAGATTTTCTTGGCTTCTTTTACCGATGGGATTTCTGCCAATAAATTGTCTCGAACTGAACATTTGACACTCACCAACGTTGTTTTAGTCTCAAATACACTACCCGAATATAAATTTACAACACACTGAATATGGGCTTCTATTTCCACAAGATTCAACGTATAGGCGCTTCTCTCGTTGTGGAGTTAAAACGTTTGATATGTATTTTCTGAATTATTCGGACTATTGTCCTCATCTTCATTGTTATCTGTACAACGTTTCAGCCGATGTGCCCTCCGGACTTCTTCAGGTATTTCTTCTCGGGAACATTCTCGGACTTGGAAACATTCTTGTCGTAACTGGGAACCTCCTTGTCTTAATAGGGATCCCTCACGGAACTTTGAACCTAACCCTTTATTCAGTCCACGGGGGTATCCTGTTCTATAGCTGGGGTATAGGTGTTAAGCTGTGTTAATTATTATTCTATATTACTGCCGCCCTTGACCAGTTGTCTTAGTTTCAAATACCCGAATATAAATTTGCAGCACTCAGAATATGAACTTCTATTTCCATAATATTTAACGTATAGGCGCTTCACTCGTTGTGAACTTATAACGTTTGATATGTATTATCTGCATTATTCGGACTATTGTCCTCGGTCTTCATTGTTATCTACAACATTTCTATGAATTTTTTTGATGAGTTTTTAGTATTATTTGGATTTTTAAGACTATTGTCTCTCGTCTTTATTGTTAACACTATTCTCGATTTTTTGATGAGGCTTGATAATTAGTATTATTTGGATTATCAAGACTATTTGTCCTCATCTTTATTGGTTATCTACACTATTTCTCTGATTTTTTATGAGGCTTGATAATTAGTATTATTTGGATTATCAAGACTATTGTCCTCATCTTTATTGTTATCTACACTATTTCTCTGATTTTTTTTGATGAGCTTGATAATTTAGTTATTATTTGGATTATCAAGACTATTGCCTCATCTTTATTGTTCTACACTATTTCTCTGATTTTTTTTTGATGAGGCTTCATAATTAGTATTATTTGGATTATCAAGACTATTGTCCTCATCTTTATTGTTATCTACACATTTCTCTGATTTTTTTTTGATGAGGCTTGATAATTAGTATTATTTGATTATCAAGACTATTGTCCTCATCTTTATTGTTATCTACACTATTCTCTTGATTTTTTTTGATGAGGCTTGCTAATTAGTATTATTGGATTATCAAGACTATTGTCCTCATCTTTATTGTATCTACACTATTTCTCTGATTTTTTTATGAGGCTTGATAATTAGTATTATTTGGATTATCAAGACTATTGTCCTCATCTTTATTGTTATCTACACTATTCTCTGATTTTTTTGATGAGGCTTGATAATTAGTATTATTTGGATTATCAAGACTATTGTCCTCATCTTTATTGTTATCATACACTATTTCTCTGAATTTTTTGTTGAGGCTTGATAATTAGTATTATTTGGATTATCAAGACTATTGTCCTCATCTTTATGTTATCTACACCATTTTCTTCTGATTTTCTTTAGATGAGGCTTGCTATTAGTATTATTTGTATTATTCGGAACTATTGTCCCCATCTTCATTGTTTATTTGTACAATGTTTCGGCCGATGTGCCCTCCGGCCTTCTTCGGGTATTTCTTGTCTGACTCGGGAAACCTTCTCGGACTCGGGGACCTTCTCGGACTCGGGAACTTTCTTGTCGTAATCTGGAACCTTCTAATTGTAATCGTGAACGTTCTTGTCGTAATCGGGAGCCATCAGGGAACTTTGAACCTAACCCTTTATTCAGTCCACGAGGCTATCCTGTTATCATTCCGCTAACCATAGCTGGGGTAGAGGCGTTAAGCAGTGTTAATTATTATTCTATTACTGCTGCCCCTGACTAGGGCACATCGGCCGAAACGTTGTACAGATAACAATGAAGATGAGGACAATAGTCCAAATAATGCAGATATATTCAGGCTAATCCTTTTTTTATGGAAAGTGGCTCGTGTATAATTTGTTTTTTTTTTTAATTTTCGGTATTAAATGTGTCTTCTTCCATAAGTGAGATTGAGCACTATAAAAAGCATTTAAGCACTACCTAAACAGAGGCTTTTAACGCCTACCTTCATCGTAGTTACAACAAAACATCTACTCATCTAAGAAGTGGATTAGCACGAAACTCAGAGTTGCGGGTTTGTCACATGGTTTTCATTTATAATATCGGTTGTATAATCAGCTCTGTCATTTTTATTTTTTTACCCATAAAGCAAACCTTTTAATGGTGAGTTTTTTTCTAATGTGTATTTGGGGTATAAAAAAGTTTTAAAAACTCCCTTTGGGCCACCGAATGGCAAAATCTGATTAATTTGTAACATATTGGTCATAATATAGGAGGAGAGAAGATAGAAGATGAGAAAGAGAGAAGATGAGAGAGAGGAGAGAGAAGAAAGAAGAGAAAAGGATAGAGAATAGAAAAAAGGGAGAGGATAGACAGAAAGAAAGAGAGGAAAGATTTGAAAAGGAAAAAAGAGAAATGAGAAGAGAGAAGAGAGAGAGAGAGAGACTATGAAAAAGGAGAGAGAAAGAGCTCAGAGAAAAGAAAAAAAGAGAAAAGAAGAGAGAATAAAAAAAGGAGAAAAAGAGAAAAGAACACAGAGAAAAGAGAAGAGAGAAAAGAGCTAAGAGAAGTGAAAGGAAAGAGAACACAAAGGGAGAGAGGATAGAAAGAAAGAGAGAGAAGAGAGGAAAGAAGAGAAAATGAGAGAGAGACAAGAGAGAAGAGAAAAGGAGAGAGGATAGAAAGAAAGAGAGGGAAGGGAGGAAAGATAAAATGAGAGAGGAGAGACAAGAGAGAAAGAGAAAAGGAGAGAGAGAGAGAGAAGAAAGAGAAAGAAAGAAGAAAGAAGAGAAATGAGAGAGAGAGAGAGACAAGAGAGAAGAGAAAAAGGGAGAGAGGGTAGAAAGAAAGAGAAAAAAGAGAAATGAGGAGAGAGAAGAGAAAAGAAGAGGGAGAGACTAGGAAAAAAGAGAAAAAAGAGCTGAGAAAAAAGAAGAGAGAAAAGAAAAGAGAGAGAATATAAAAAGAGAAAGAAAGAGAAGGTAAAAGGAGAGAGAGAGAGAGAATAGAGAATAGAAAAGTTGAGAGAAAGAGAGAAATGAAGAGAGAGATAGAGAGAGAAGAGAAAAGATAAGAGAGAGAGTGAGAGAAGAGAAGAGAGAGAGAGAGTGAGAGAAGAGAAAACACGAGTGAGACAAAGAAAAGGTAGAGAAGAAGAGCTCAGAAAAAATGAGAGGGAAAAGAAAAGAGAGAGAATAGAAAAGAAGGAGAGAGAATTGAAAGGAAGAGAGAGAAAAAGGTATAGAAAAGAAGAAAAGAGAAAAGGAGAGAGAGACTAGGAAAAAGGAGAGAGAAAGAGCTAAGAGAAAAGGAGAGAGTAAAGAGAGAGAAAATGAGAAAAAAGCTCGAGAAGATAAAAAGGGGAGAGAGAGGAAAGAAGAGAAAATGAGAGAGAGACAAGACAGAAGATTAAAGGAGAGAGAGAGAGAGAGACTATGAAGAGTAGAGAAAAGATGAGAGATAGAAAGATACAAGAAGAGAGACACCAAAAGGAGAGAGGAGAGAGAGAGANGCAAGGAATAGTTAGAGAAAAGGAGAGAGATAGTAAAGATAAAGAGAGAAGCACAGACAAAAGAAGAGAGAGAGAGAGACAAGGAAAATGAGTTAGAGAAAAGTGAGAAAGATAGAAGATAAAAGAGACAGACAAAAAAAAGGAGAGAGAAAAGAAAAGATATATATATACAAATATGAGAGAATAGAAGGAAGAGAGAGAGGAAGGAAGAAAGGGGGAAAGAGAAAAGAAGAGAGACACCAGAAAAGAGAAAAGGGAGGAGAGAGAGACGAGAGAGAGCGATGGACAAGGAAGGAGGAGGAAAGAGCTAAGAGAAAAGGAGAGAAACGAAGAGAGGAATAGAAGGAAGAAAAAAGAAGAAAAGAAGAGAGAGAAGAGAGAAAGGCTAATAGAAAAGAAGAGAGAAAATAGAAAAGGAAAAGAGAGAAGAGGAAAAGAGAAAGGGAGAGATAAAAGAAAAGGAGAGAGGGAAGAGAGAATGGAAAACGAGAAAAGAGAGAAAAGAAAAGAGAACAGAGAAGGATAACAGGAGTAGAGAGAGAGAGAGAGACGAGAAAATGGGAGAGAGAAAAGCTAAGAGAAAAGGAGAGTTAAGAGAATAAGAAGAGGTAAAATAGAAAAGGATAAAGAAAGAGAAGATAAAGCGGTAGAGAGGAGAAAGAAGAGAAAGATGAAGAGAGAAAGAGAGAGAGAGAGAAGATAAAAGGGAGAGGACAGTGGAAAAGAGAGGTAGAAATGAGTTTTTAGAGAACATGAGAGAGAAGAAAAGAAAGAGAGAATAGAAAGTAAAAGGTATGAGAGATATAGAATAGAAAGTTGAGAGAAAGAGAGTGAGAGAGAGAGAGAGAGAAGAAGAGAGCGAGAGAAGATAAGGAGAGAGAGACATGGAAAAGAAGAGGTATAAAGAGTTAAGAGAAAATAGAGAGAGAGAGAGAGAAGAGAGAGAGGAAGATAAAGAGAAAGACGTGGAAAAGAGAGGCAGAACGAGTTTGAGAAAATGAGAGAAGAGAGAGACAGAGAGAGAAGATAAAAGGAGAGAGAGCATGGAAAAGGAGGTAGAACGAGTTTAGAGAAAATAAGAGAGAGAGGGAAGATAAAAGGAGAGAGAGAGACTTGGAAAAGAGAGTAGAAGAAGAGAAAAGAAGAGAAGAGAGGAATGAACGATTGAAGCGAAAACATTTTTTTTTTAATTACAGCTTAGTTTTTTTGTGTTTTTTTTTGTCACGCTTATCGCCACAGGAATGAATATCACCGACGAAATCCTGGACAAGGCAGTTTCCATTTCACTTGGAGCTAAAAATATTCGGATATTACCGAAGGGAGAAATGAATAAAGAACAAATAGAAAATATTTGGTAAAGAGTAAAATAAACGAAAAGATAAAATTCAATTATTGTTTTATACTATTCTCTGTATTTTTTAGATGAGCTTGATAATAGTACTATTTGTATTATTCGGACTAATTGTCCTCATCTCCATTGCCATCTGTACACACGTTTTCCACGATGTGCCATCCGGCCCTTTTCAGGTATTTCTTGTCGGACCCGGGACCTTCTCAGACTTGGAAACCTTGTGTCAATCGGGAGCCATCACGGAACTTTGAACCTAACCCTTTACCCTTCGATCACATCGGCTGGTCATGTCAAGCCCTAGCCCTATATGATTTTCCCAACTTTGCCCTAGTGGAAGCCCCAACCCCTTTTTTATCACACAGGGTGCTAAAGGCGGTGACTGAGGGTCTACATGTCCTGGAATGATGTTAAACTCTATCTGATTGGTGAGGTCTCCAGTTTTAGAGGTTTGGGGAATGTGGAGCACCCCTTCATCCCATTGCTTCCTGGTCCACTCTGACCCGGAGTGGTAGTACCTGTTAGGGTCATCTATGGGTTAAATAGAAAAATGTATTTATAAAAAAATTGTATTATCCATTAAGGAATTGATTTATTTCAAAACTTTATCGGCATTAAATGACCCACTGAGGTTGATATGCCGTAAAACAAAACAAAACAAACAAAAAACAAACCATTAAGAATGAATTTATTTCAAAACTTTGTCGGCATTAAATGACCCACTGAGGTTGATATGCCGTAAAACAAAACAAACACAACCAAACTATGTTTTAATGAACAAGTGTCCAAATTCTTTTTCTGAGTCATGTTTTTGTCACTTTTTTTTTCGTCTTCTTCTATTGGTTTGAAGTCCAGACTAATCATAAAATTAAAACTCATTGAGGGGTTCAAAGGCGAGCTACTAAAGTAATGAATGATTTAAAAAATCTTTCGTATGAAGAAAGACTTGGAATATTGACTTACCAAGTTTAGTTTATCGATGTACAAGAAGGGATATGATTGGAAGTTACAAATATACACATGGTTTTATTCAACGATAAGAGAGATGATAAACTTCCTATAACTTTACTTCTACTTATTTCTAAACTTACACTTTATTTTATACATCTATCCCCGTCGATCTTTCCTCGCTGTCTCCTTTCTTTTGTCTTCTCCTCTTCCTGCAAAATTTACATACTCCGACAGCATGCAAAACCAAACCATGGGTAGCAGCGTGGTGGATTTGAGATGTGGCGGAAGAGCCTAAATAGGCCAACGGCGTACATCATAAGATGCTGGGCGGAGGAACTCAAAACGGGTCAACGGCCAGATCAACAGTTCAGTTAGGCAACTACTGCTCCTCATCTCTAGACCAGCGCCTATTGATGAGTCAAACAGCTACCGATAGATATCGATAACCTCGACCTAACCGAAACTTTCATGACATTAACAGAGCCGAGGAAACCTGTAGCAACGTACTTCCTGCTATCAAAAAGAGAACACGTTCTGCTGAGGCTCGAGCACCGGCCCAGTGTTCGATAAATAAATTACGGGGCTCAAATACACCACATACCCAAATCACACCACTCTCACCACAGACAACAAGACACACACTCTACTGAGAGACATAACCCTAACCGCAATATCTAATAAGACAGACATAGAACCCAAATTCAATACAAACCTACTTTAGATGTAAAAAATCACTCCAGCTAGCAACATATAACGTTAGAACACTAAAAGCGATAGGCCAACTCCCCGAACTCACGGCGTCTGTAGCTGAAAATAATATAGACATCATATGTGTGCAAGAACACAGATTTGACCATGGTGATGTAGAACTAAAATACCATGAATCTGGAAATGGCTGGACGTTTGGTCAGCATCTGCATGGAAAAACTCCGTCAATGCAACTATAGGAGGTGTAGGAATGCTTCTCAGCCTCCGAGAGCTAAAATCACTTAACAGCATAGAAAAAATCCAACCTCGAATCATGAGTGCTACGTTTAATGGCAATCCCTGCATGACTATAGTCTCATGTTACAGCCCAACAAACGTCAGCGACGAAACGGGAAACATTTTACAATGGGCTATCCTCCCTATGCAGACACACCCCCAAACATAACGTACTGATAATTGGGGAGACATGAATGCACAGATAGGAAGAAACGAAAACAATAGATTCGGCCTACACAACACCCCAAACAGGAACAGGAACGGTGATCTCCTAGCCGAGTTCTCCCTTGAGAACAGGCTTGTCTGCCTGAACACTAAATTCCAAAAACGGAAGGGCAAACTATGGACATACACAGTACCCAAATAGCACAAAAGCGCAACTAGACTACATCCTAATAAACAAAAAATGGATAAATAGTGCAATGAACTGTGAAGCGTATTCTTCCTTTGAAGGAGTATCTCCGATCACAGAATAGTCACAGCAAAATTACGACTTAGCCTACGTGAAACAAAAAACAAACCGCAGCAATCTGACGATACGACTGGTCGACACTTGCCAACGCGATATTTGCAATCGCTACGCTGTTACAGTAAGAAATAAATTCGATATCCTCCAGGAGACATCCGAAAGCTCCACACCAAACGAGGAATACGAAAACTTTGTTAGTGCTCACTTAGAAGCGCAGCCGAGTGCATACCAACCAAATTAAAAGCCGAACACTCTGTTACCTGGGAGACAGAAGCAGTTAGGGAAAAAGAAACGATATCAAAAAGCAGCCCAACTCGATAAAACAAACCCAACTAACACCAATTTACACAACCTTAGGAAAGCCCAAATAGAACTAACCAAAACATACAAAAAAGAACAAACATAATATATACAAGCACAAATAAATAATATTAGATCATCGGTAGAAGACAGTCGCGATTAGCATGGCATCACTTTACTTTTACTTTATACTAGCAAATATATGCACCCTCCGGGTGCAAGTATTTAAGTTTTAATATAATAAAATATCATGTTAAATTAGAAAGGCTAATGAAACTGAATAAGAATTCAGATAAAAAGATTTGGAACAGAGGGGGTATAATCGGAAAAACTTTGAAACTAACTCTTCCATCATTTTCCATTACTCCCGTCTTTCATTGGTAAATTTTCCTAATTTAACTATTAAGTTAAAATAGGAAGTAAATAATAATATTACAGTTATTTCTTCTTCTTAATGGATTTCTTTTAAGATTTATCCCTGAGATTTTTGCTCATATTCATTAAGATAATACCAAACAATTAGAAATCAATAATGCTAAGCATATATTTATTAAAATCGAATTTTTAAGATCAATATGCAAATTAGCCTTCCCATTCACACTGTGAACCGCTATTTTGTTGTATATATAAATACAATTGCATGTTATTAGTATGTAGATATGGTCAACAGTCTTAATGGTGTAAAACAATTTTACCAATGATTGAGGTTTGAATAAAAAATAAAAAATAAAATCATGGAGAATGTGGTGTAAATAACAAAGGGAATTGTGACTTGTATAGTAATATAGTTTCGGTTACAGACAGACAAACCCACAATCTCCATTATAATAAGATATATATATATATTTACACGCAAAGCGATGTGTGTATTTAAACAGTTAAAATCCCCTTCCCATTCTGTAAGTGAAGACAGCCTAATGGTTACGGTGTCGGACTGACACCCAACCGATCGGATTTCAATTCCGGCTGTAGGTAGCTTACAAAATGTCTAGCCACACTGAGGAAACTTGATAAGTCGAAACACGTGTCTGTGGATGACCCTATATATATATATACACACACACACACATATATATATAGAGAGAGAGTCGGGTGTCCTAAAGTCGGTATCAGCGAAGGAGTCCATCCTATTTTCACTAGCGCTAGACGAATGACATTGTTTTTGCGTCTGAGATGGAACACCACACCTACCATTAGCTCCTTACTTTACCGCACGGATCCCTGTGCTACTCATACGCTGAGTTGGCGAGTGCCGGTATCGAACTAGGAACCTTGTGGTTTCTAGTTGAACATTCTACCGACTGAGCTAAACAGGACCATACATATACATATATATACATATGCTTATACATACATATACATACATATATATACATATGCATATATATATCATTGAATTAACAGTTCCATTTGAGGAAAATCTTGACTGGGCACATCAGCGTAAGTTGGAATAATATGAAGATCTACGAGAACAATGCGTCAGAAACGGATGGATAACGGATGTATTTCCTATCGGAGTCGGATGCCGAGGATTTATTGCCAACTCAACCTTGGCATTTTTGTCTAAATTTGGACTTTCTCCACCAAACAAGAGGAAATACATCAAAAAGATCCATGATAAAGCTCTAACCGCATCAGCGTGGATATCTCAATCCTACAATGTGACATCAAACCGACAAAGACTGGTCGTACCGTGAGATACTGCTGAGGCGCTCTGGGTTAGTGGTAATGATGCTTCTGCCCCGAAAACATGCCTGAACCCAGTCATCATCTGATGAAGGCTTTGTTGGTTGCAATGCTACTGTGTAAATAGCAGTCATTGTATGAAGATTATTGTATGCATGTGTTTATATATATATATATATATATATATTATATATATATATTATAAAAGAAGAAGGTCCGCAAAATGGATTATGTTTTTTATTCGTTTTATCTTACATACGCGACACGTGTTTCTGATCTGTTGTCTTCTTCAGGCATTGAGTTATTAATTTGGCAGAATATGTCCGATATTTGATAGGTTGTGTGTGTTTCTGCAACTTTATAAAATTATATTAGAAAAGTTGCCAAAATAATAACTCAATGCCTGAAGAAGACAACAGATCAGAAACATGTGTCGCGTATGGAAGATAATTTTTTTTAATTTTCTGAGAACATAATACATTTTGCGGACCTTCTTTTTATAAAATATTAAATTTTCTCCCGTTGGAACCAGAACAACATTTTATATATATATATATATATATATATATATATATTATATATATATATATTATATAATATTCCTAATTCAATTATATATGCAGTGATATCTCTTTTAATTGTAAACCCGTGACCTGCTGCACCGTGCAAGTCGAAATCAATCTGTATTATGAACGGGTGTATCAATAGAAATACAGAGGTTGTTTTAAGTTATAACGTCCTACTCATACTCAGAACACGCACACTGCTTTCATGTTTCTAGCACCGATTCCCCCCCCCTCTCTCTCTCTCTCTCTCTCTCTCTCTCTCTCTCTCTCTCTCTCTCTCTCTCTCTCTCTTTACTAGTGTGTCCAATTTTTCCTTTTTAATTTTTCTTTTCTTTTGTTTGTCTTTCTCATTCAATGTGTGTGCGTCTCTAAGTGTGTCACGAAACTGAAACAAGTCTAAGCGGGAACGAAAAAATAAAATAAAAATAAAAATAAAACGAGGCAGGTTTTTGTTGTATTATTTAACAACGGACATTCACTAAACAAAACAACAACAACAACAACAACAACAACAACAAAACGAACGCAGACCTTCGAGATCGTGAAAAGCAGAAAGTTCATTGCAAACGTCATTGCTGTGGTGAACAATATGACGACATCACTTCAAACGATTATCATGTGCAAAGTTCGAACGGTTAGTTCGCATGAGAACAATTCAGATAAAAAAGAACAAAACTTTTTTTTCTTTTGCATGACACAAGATCACGTGGTGTTCAGCTTTGTTGGCGAGCGGTGAAAGAGTCAAATTTTGTGATCGAAGATTTGCACGTTAGAGAAGAGAAACAAACGGAAACAGCATCATTTTAGAAAACAGATTCCATTTATAAAGTAAAAATCTAATAAAGAAATGTTTATAGCACCAGTAATATAAATAATATTTATATAGCGATGTTTGTAGATCAAATATTTATTGGATACTGTGGTCTTTATCACAACTTTAGGTTGGCCTTATGTTTCAAGCATTGTATGAAGGTCTATGAAGGCGATATGATCATTTTACTCTTATACAATAAATCTTTCGGACCTGCTAACGCATCTTTGTTGTCATTCAAAATAGATTTTAGGCTTGTTCGAATAATTGTAAACATTTCTCTATAGAATGTAATGGTTATAAATGTAGAGATTTGTGTATATTGATCAGTATTCAACTGTGTTGCAAGTTGAATCTACTTCTGAGAATCAAGACTTGGTAAGTAGTTTAAATAGCAGTTCGGCTATTCTATTATGTGACATGGTCAAGTCTATTTCCAGGATCCTGCTTGGCTGGTGGTTTTAGTGGGGATATTTTTTTAACTGGGGGAGATGCTGGGTGTAAAGATTTGTGTATATTGATCAGTATTCAACCGTGTTGCAAGTTGAATCTGCTTCTGAGAATCAAGACTTGGTAAGTGCTTTGAATATCAAGTTGGGCTATTCTACTATGTGGTATCATCATGAGCATCATGTCGCGCATGCAGCACGGGTATCCATGACAATCTTTCGCCAACCTTCCCTATCATTCATTGCACCTGGGAGCTCCTCCGTGCAGCAGCCAGCATCCTCACATAGCTGGTCAATGTAGGTCCTTGCTGGGCGCCCCACTCTTGTATGTCCATGTGTTGGCTTCCACAGGAGAACGTCGCTCACGAGTTCATCCTTGCTTCTCCAGCAGTGTCTTGCATGTCTTGTCCGTCTCGCTCGGATAGTTTGTGAGATGGGGGGCAGGTGACCGTACAGCTGTTTCCTTGTGGGGTGCTGCTTCCATGACTTGTTCAAGACTGCGCGCAGCATTCTTGTCCAGCTCCCATCTATCTTATTCTCAAGGCGCTTTGTTAGGGTCCATGTGGTGCAGCCATATAGCAGCACCGACACAAAATGTGGTATGATAAAGTCTATTTCCAGGGTTTTGATTGACTGGTGGTTTTAGTGTGGATATTTCTATCCAGATATACTTAACACTTGACCATGTCCAGTGAGTTGCTACAGAGTGGATTTCAGTTACACTCTGTAGCAACTGAGAGGAATTTTTTGTCTGGTGACTGTACGCTAGTCACAGCCTTCCTGTGAATGTGAGCATG
>CM042182.1:391499-411499 GCA_023376005.1 Doryteuthis pealeii | reverse complement strand
GCAAGAAGTGCAAGGTCATCGGCATAGTGATTGTTTGTGCGGGATATCGCCTGCTTCTTGCCCTTTTCAATGTGAAACCTTTTTCTTTTATGGTATCTAATGATGTTCGGAGTACGTAATCTAGGCATATTATGAATATATATGGTGCCAGTGTGTCTCCTTGAAGGACTCCAGCGGCGATGTCAAAGAAATCTGTGTCGCCTTCAGGCGAGCGTACCATCGCTTTAGTGTCTTTGTATAGCATCATTATAGCTGAAGCAGTTTCTTTGGGGAGACAATATGCTAATAGTATTTGTTCCATTTTTCCTCTATGTATGGAATCAAATGCCTTGGAGAAATCTACGTTGCCTCTAGATTCTTTGCTCGTACCCCTTCTATAATCCTTCGAATAGTCAGGATCTGAGAGGTTGTGGATCGATTTCTGCGGAATCCATTTTGGTTTCTCCTAAGGATTTTCTCTATTTCAGGCCGGATGCGATTAAGTAGAAGGGTATTATAGATCTTGGCTGCAATAGCAGTGAGAGTTATGCCTCTGTACTTTTTAGCGATTCCGAGAGCTCCTTTTTTAGGGAATGGGAGAATCCAGCCCTTCGTCCATTTCTCTATTCTATTTTGTCTATATACTGCATTGCATAGCCTAAGCAGTATGTCATTGAACTTTCCTATCTTCCACACCTCCGGGGGTATTTGGTCAAGTCCTGCTGCTTTTCTACCTTTTAGCTTCTTTAAAGCTTGGTTAATTTCATCTGTTGTGAAATCCCCTAGTTTGATATCTAGTTGTTTATCTACGTTCTTTTGGATATTATTTTCTATGATTTTTTTTTTTTGGGGGGGGGGTCCCAGCAGTTTCTGGAAGTGGTCTTTCCATTTTAGAAGCCTATCTTTTTGGCTGGCTGCCTTTAGTTTTGTCTTAGAGGTACTTTTCCTACCGCTAATTTCGTTTACTGTTTGCCATCCTAATCGCGACTGTCTGTCTTCTACCGATTGACTGATATTATTTATCTGTACTTGTATGTATTCTATTTGTTCCTTTTCATATTTTATTATTATTCGTTTGAATTCAGGTTAATAAGAAAAGGTGTTTGTTAACTAATTTTAGTATTTTTTGTGTTTAATTCTGTCGTATGTTTTCCTTAAATTTTATCAAAAAATGTCTGCTAATATTTTTACTAAGATTAACCCAAGAGTGAAGAAAATTTTTCCGAAATTGTAGTGGGACCTGAATAATGGTGAAGGCGAAAACCACAGGCACTCCACCCACCCCCGACTCTGAATCCACACGTGCTTGTTAGATTTCTGTGGCTCTACATATTTGAAATTTGGGACCGAAGCAAACATAATGTCTTAATAGCCTCTGAGTATGTTCAGGCTTTAACTATCGAAGAACATAATATCTGACGATAAATTTTCGTAATCAGAAATTTTATTATTCATGGATACTGGTTCAAAAAATTCACATCCATCCACGAAAGATTGGCCAAACAGATGAATAAATACATACAAGAAGGAAAGGTACCCGAATGGATGACAAAAGGAAAAACTACCCTGATACAGAAAGATACCCAAAAAGGAACCGTCCCCAGCAACTATAGGCCAATAACATGTTTACCCATGATGTGGAAAATACTGGCCACACAAATAAGAGAAAAGATCTATTTCACACTTGAACTATTCCTGGAAGAACAGAAAGGATTCCGCAAGGAAACAAGAGGAACAAATACATAGATCAGAGCATCCTCAATGAAGTAAATAAAAAAATGTAGCTATGGTAATGATTGACTACACAAAAAGGCCTACGACATGATCCCTCAAACCTGGATAATTGAGTGCCTAAAGATGTATAAGATTGAGTGCCTAAAGATGTATAAAATTGTGTGCCTAAAGATGTATAAAATTGTGTGCCTAAAGATGTATAATCCACTCAATACAGTAATCAACCTGATCTTAAATTTGTTTCATTTTCTCTCTTAGAGGTTCATTAACACCTTCGTAGCCTCGATTCCTGCTCATAGGCTTGGTTTAACACTTTCAGCGCCAAGGTGTTTTTTGCTGACGTGTGTTGGGCAAAAATAGAACACTTAGAATTTTCCAGAAACTAATCACAGCAGGGTGCGGAGAACGAAATGAAGACAAAAGCCAAAATTCATTGAAAAAAGACCTTACATAATTATTGCATGTTGTTGATTAACAGGGGGGATTAGCAAAATATTAATTAACGTTCTTTGCTTCTGAATGTAGATATCAATTTTCTGTGTTGCATTTCGGATGCTGATTACAGAATAATGGGGGTACTAAGACAGGGAGAAGCAAATGAAAAGCAACAACGGTTTCACATACATGATTGTTGAGGTTTATTAGATGGTTACAAAAAATAGAATGCGAAAGTAACGGGATAAACTCATAAGTATTTTCTGTTCCTTTTTCTTTTCTCATATTTTACAAACACGGAACCTCCATTATAATAAGACTAGTAAAAAAATGCGCACAATTAAATATTATATTGAATTATATTATATTATATTATATACTATAATATATATTATAAAGACTAGGTATACGCAAAATCGATCTAAAATGCGTTTTTGACCAAATGAATTTAGCCTCCCCTCTACAGAAAATAATTTACCAAAAATCAGAGATTTATCGCATTTTAATGAAATTTTCAGTGTTGATTAATCAATGAATGAACTTTATAATGCATTATTTATTTTTATTTCAAAACTTTCTCATTTTTTTCAGGTCACTTAATTTTACCCTGATTTTTGGGACATAAAATCTCGGCGAATTGGCCAGCGTTTGATACTAATTACAGTAGAATAAAAAGATAAAAGACTGAAGTTGTGAATAGAAAAATAATTTAAGGGGAATATTTTATGAGAAAATAAGTACCGACAATCGGAAATAAAATGTAAAAAAAATTTTTTTTTTAAATTTTTTGGAGATTTCTTTTTTACTCATTTCGATAATTATTTAATTGGCTATTATCTTATAAAAGAAAAAATGATACATCGATAATTTTTTCTGCTTAAAAAAAGGGGCGGGGGGCTAAATTTTCAAGAGTTTTTCTTGAAAACTTATTACTTTGTTTGACTAAAATAAGGTTTGCATTATATAGGTATTTATTTCTTGAATTTAAAAATACAACATTTTAAACTTAACATCAGAATATTTTTATTTTAAATGAATTTTATATATTAATTTTTCAAAGCAAAAATCCTTAATTAAAGTTTTGAAATAAAATAACTGATGCATTATAAAATTCATTCAGTATGTTTACTCTGCAACAATTGGGGGGGGGGCTTGTTTACTCGGTGTGTGTGTGGTTGAAGAATATCCGAATTTTGTATCCCACAATTTAAATGTATGAGACTACGGAAATGTATTTTCCGTAGAAAACAAAAGAAGACAAAATTGATACAATAAATAACTTCATATACATAAATACAATTGGTATAGTTTTGTTCTTTCAGCGGTGTTGCAGGCTGTATGTGTCTGTGGGTAGTTGTGTGTGTAAAGTGCTTATGTATTGTTTACCTTTGTTCGTTTGGATGTGTCAACATTGTAGCAGTTTTGTTAAAACAATGTCTGTGATTGAAACATGTGTCGTATTGAGTTGGAGAGAGGGAAAAATATGAAACGAAAAAAGGAGACGGACCTTATTAATCCTTTGTGCCTCCGGACAACGATCTCTCCCCATTGTGTTGAGTTGGGAAGACCATCAAGGTCGACTGTCGAGTTAGGGGAGCATCCGCTCCAATTGAAGCTTTTCATCTAGATGGGCCTTTTTATAATTGTCTTGTAATTATCTATGTGATGATTAAGTTAAAATATTCATCAAATATCAACTGATTTTGTATTGACGTAGATATTTTGTTAGCCGTGGCATTCCGATGACAATGCAGATATTGTCATTGGAATTTAAACAATTGTTTCTATTGTTGTTAAAAATATTTCCAAATTAATTTTCATTCGATTCTCTTTTGTTTACCTAATTCAAAACTTAACCCATACAAATGTGAAACTAATTATTTAAGAAAATTTGATTATTTTAATTTATTAAATTCCGCATGCCGTAAAAATATACGGGTCAATTCCTATAAATGTAGTCTCAGTTTATTTTCAGTTTCTTGTATTTTTTGCATTTTTATCCGTTGTCTATCTTGATGTTCTTTTCTTGAATTAAGATTTTTGGGTAATTTTCACCTTTAGTTATTAAAATTCCTAGCATAAAATTGTGCTTGTGCATTATCTGAAAAGAACTTAATTGTTATTAAGAACACATTTTATTATATTTTTCTGTTAAAGTATGCAGTTGTATTGTTTTCGAAAAAGTTTCTATGATTTGTTTTATTTAGCACGGTGAGTTCAAATAGCCCACCGGGTTATTTCAAGTGAAAGTCAAGGGAGGTTACTCTAATTGCCTTATTTTGCTAGGATTTTAATATCTAAAGGTGAAAATTACCGATTTTGTGACTTATAATTCGGCTGGTGGATTCTTTATAGTATTGTTGTGATGTGTGGTTTTGTATTCTTTGTTGTAGTAATTCTCCGAGCGTATCTTAGCTCTGTGTATTAGCTTCTCGTAGCTAATATCTCCATGTCCTCTAGACTGTCTCTATATATCTCCTGCTGTAATGCACATATGTAAATGAGATAACACGCCATTGGCTACCTCACTACAAGTATAACAATAATTTCTTATCGGTATCATACAAGAATTCATAATCTGTATAAAAATTGTTAATTAAAAATCATAATTGCACATCACGTGCCTTCCAATGCATTACAAAAGTCATGATGCACGCGAATAATCTTTTAACGAGTTATATACAACGGCAAATAATCCTGTGTAAAAATAATAATGAACATAAATTGATTATTAATTTCTCAATGTTGATGAGCACACTAATTATCTAAATGCCTGCTCATAAACTTTGATAAAAATTAAGTACAAACATCTTTTTTTTTTCGATAACGAATGTGTACTTTAATAATAGAACAACTGGGATCTCGCATAGAGTAAATAAAATCACAGTACAAACAAATAAAAATAATAATAATGAACCATAATCTGTTCTTGAGAATGAAACGCATAAAATTATCTTTCAGATAAAGACGGATCACCCTATCCCAGTCAGGAGACCAGACTTAGTGATTATTAACAAAAAAAAGAGAATATGTCAACTAGGGGACTTTGCGGTTCCAGCAGATCACAGGGTGAAGATAAAGGAAAATGAAAAGATAGATAAATACATGGACCTTACCAGAGAATTAAAAAAGGTGTGGAATATGAGAGTGAAGGTGATACCAATTGTAGTTGGTGCACTTGGAATGGTCCAATAAACTTGGGAAAAAGACTGGAGGATCTGGAAATCAGAGGAAGAATTGAGACCATCCAGACGACTGCATTGCTGCATGCAATCGGATAGAATACTCAGAAGAGTCCTGGAGGCCTGAGGAGACTTGTTGTCACTCATCCTCCAGTGAACTACATTCAGCTAACGCTGATGTGAAAAATTCAAAAGGAATGAAAATAATAAAAGCTATATGGACATGGCTAAGAAGGAGAAACCTCCAGGGAGAAACTTCATCACACTTAAATGCAGCATAGGAAAATGCCCAACGAACAAAATCTATGAAAGCAAAAATAGATAAAACGCAGTTGAATAACAAGTGTACAACGTGTGGAGATAAAGATGAAACGGTTAATCATATAATAAGCAAAACTATCACACAGAGACTACACGTACTCCTTAGAGATCCGTTACCCAGGCAACCACTCCACATTTTCCTAAAGATATATTGGCTACTAAATAAGAGAGATGTATTGTAGCTTCCTAAAGGTTATGGTATTAAAGTTGTTAAAAAAAATACTCAATTTTAGGTTTTTATTTTGTTCAAATCGGAGACAAAATTCGCGTTTATACATTAAAATAAAAAAAGTAAAGTCGACGGGGCGGCCTAAAGTCGGTATCAGCCAATCAGCGAGGGAGTCTATCTCCTTTTTAATAGCGCTAGACCAAGGAGATTATTTTTTTAGCATCTGAGGTGGAGCGCTACACCTACCATCAGCTCCTTACTTTACCGCACAGATCCCTGTGCTACTCATACGCTGAGTTGGCGAGGACCGGTATCGAACTAGGAACCTTGTGATTTCTAGCCGAACGCTCTACCGACTGAGCTAACCAAGCATAATATTCAAAAGAAAAAAGAAAATAAGGGAATAAGATGAAAGAATAGAAAAAAAGTAAGATGTCTCTAGAATAAACATCATACTCACCTCCATAGGGACGTTGTTACTAGCGTCCAGTAACCAGATAAAAAAAAGAGTTCATACTCAGCTTGCAACACAGCTGGAGGCCAATAACACCACAGTGATATGCCTTTACCTTATATATATATATATCTTATTATAATGGAGATTGTGTTTGTATGTCTGTGACCGAAACTATATTACTTCTCAAGTCACAATTCCCTTAGTTATTTACGTCACATTCTACATGATTTTATTTTTATTTAAACCTCAAATATGTGCTGTGAAAAGGATTCGAACCTGTGAGGGCATAACCGATTGGTTCGGTTTGTTTTGTTTTATGGCATATCAACCTCAGTGGGTCATTTAATGCCGATAAAGTTTTGAAATAAATCAATTCTTAATGGATAATACAATTTTTTTTTAAATACATTTTTCTATTTAACCTATAGATGGGACCCTAACAGGTACTACCACTCCGGGTCAGAGTGGATCAGGGAGCAATGGTGATGAAGGGGTGCTCCACATTCCCCAAACCTCCAAAACTGGAACCTCACCATCAGATAGAATTTAACGTCATTCCCAGGATATGTACACCTGCAGCCACCGCCTTCTAGCACCTATATGATAAAAAGGGTTTGGGGCTTGCCATAAGGGCAATAGGGTTGGGGCAATCATATAAGTGCTAGGGCTTGTCGTGACCAGCCGATTGATCGGAGGAGGCCTCTCCGACCGCCCGTCTAGCACAAGATAGGATCAAAGTGGAGCATTGCATGTCATGAACTGCTCATCCACCTGGGCTCTATCCTTAAGCATCACGGATCGCCACCCACGGCCAACAGGTGGCCCCATTGGGGGAGTCTTACCCCTCTGCAGAGGTGCAGTCGGTGCATTCTAACGCCTCAGACGACAGGGCGGATAACCGATTGGATTACGATTCCAATGGGTTATGCTAACACAGGTTCAAATATAGAGATGTAGAGATTCGTGGAGTGATTATAGTACCCATCTTGTGTTGCAATATTTCTAACATGCATCAATGTGGAGTGAGCAGAAATGGAAAAAATAAATTTTGTCCAAACAGTCTACTAAACTCAAAAACATTAAAACGTTATTAAACTTCCCCAGCCTCATCTTTTCACATGATCTCCTAAGCCAATGGGAGGCCTCGTTTCAGAAAAACATCAGAGTTCAACACCTGTCAATCAAAGTATTTGGCTCGCAGTGTAATTTTCCACTGTTTTACCGTTATTTTAAATGACTACACTTCTTCCTAAAAATGATAGGCTATGTAATAAATGCAAGGAATGAGAAAAAAGAATGAAATATGAAAAGTTGACATGAGAAGAACAGTTGGTTAACAAGGTGATAGATGAAATGGTAACAAACAATTTTATGAGGAAAGGGTTTATTTTATAAATGGAAGTATGATTTTTATTCTACAAAGTTCAAAAGAATTTAATGGCAGAAAGAGGAAAAAAGGAAAAGAAAATTCTCTAATTTGATCATGCGAGATCGGGGCTTAATCTACAAAGTGTAAGCCTACCTCTTTAAGATCTGTCTCCCAGGCAACCGCTCCACCTTTCCCTTGGCTTCTAAATAAATTTTAAATATCATATTCGATGTTAAGCTCCTTGGACCAATAAAGCAATAAGTACTTCGTTTTCAAATGAAGTAAGGCGCATTATGTTATCATTAATGCAAGTCGTACTAATGAACAGAATGCACCATATGGAAATTCATTTAATTTTGAAATAATTATCGGATATTTTCTTTAGTTTATTTTCCCCTAGTTATCTCCTACGACAGCCATGAATTGGCCCCTAGTGACTCAAAATGAATCTACAGATAAATATAAATACCGCCACTGGATTCACCGTAGATTTCTACTCAATAATTATTTTGTTTGATCTTAGTAAATGCCTTGGTTTTCAATTGCATCCTCGGATAGAGAGACAGACAAATACACCACAAATACAGTATAAGATTATAATTTGGTATCACTTTGACTTTTATATTCCATAGCTTTTCAGTTCTCTGGCAAGGTCCAAGTATTTGTCCATCTTTTCGTTTTCTTTCATCTTCACCCTGTAATCTGCCGAAACTGCAAAATCCACCAATTGACAGGTTCTTTCTTCTTTGTTAATCAACACTAGGTCTAGTCTTATTGATGGGATCAGGTGATCCGTCTTTATCTCGAAGTCCTAGAGAAGTTTATGCGATTCATTTGCAAGAACAGGTCCTGGTTTATGCATATACCATTTTGTTGGCTTCTATATAAAACAGATGTTGTGTTGTAGCTTCGTGAAGGTTTGAGGATTAAAGTTGTTTACAAGAAATCTCACTCATTTTTAGACAAATCTAAACCTGTTTATTTGATTAAAAAACAATTTTATATACTCTCTTTACTTCTATTCTTCTTCTGCTCATCTTTGGTATCTTACGTTCTTCTTCTAGCGTCTGGACTTCGTCTTGGGGACTTCGTGTCTGGTCTTCCATTTGGGGATTTCTCTTTATCAGAAGCCCTGTGTCATTGGTAGTTTTTAGATAATAACACAAGACTTCGATTTGCTTTAGATCATATTTTATTCCGAAATCCCCACCAGACTACCTGCGCAGATTGAGTCGCCCGTGCACTTAACACGACTTACCACTTTCGTGGTTTGGCCGATACTGACTAAAAACTCTTTCTAATCTAAACCGGAAGAGGGTCTTCTCTACCGATTCTCACGGTATCCACCGGAAGGATTAGACTGAGGTCAAGCCGAGTCACTCAATCCTTCAAGGCCGCCGGCTGCAAAATATAACAGCCATTTTGGTTTCTACACTACTGTAAATAAGTGTTAGGGTAATAATAATTATGTACCAACAATTCCAATCCCAAATCTTTACATTTAAAAAAAATCAAACCCAGAAGACAACATTAAAAGCAAAAGATTCAAAAGCTAAAAACAAAGGAATAAGATCCAAATTAGTTCCACCAACTTTTAATTTTGTTTTACTTATTTATTTATGTTGGTAAAAGTTACAATCGGAAAGCCGCCCTGTCGGCTGTGGCGTTAGAATACACAGTCTGTACCTCTGGAGAGGGGTAAGACTCCCCCAAATGGGGCCACCTGTTGGTCGTGGTTGGCGACCCGTGAGGCTTAAGGATGGAGTCCAAGTGGATGAGTGTCCATTAAGAATTAATTCATTTCACAACTTTGCCGGCATTAAATGATCCACTGAGGTTGATATGCCGTAAAACAAACAAACAAAAAACGATCGAAAAGAATTAAATAATAGGGCACAGTTCATAGCTCAATTAGTGGCTAATTTTGATGTAGTGTGTTTTATTCTGTTGAATAATGACATTCGATTACACTTAATTCTTTTGGTTTTTGGTTTGAAAAAAATGTGCATGAATTGCAAGGTTTATAGAATTGTTAAAATGAAGAGAAAAAAAGTCGCATTTCTTAAAATAAATACGCATAATAGTTAGAAAACCTGGTTAATTTTTCTCCACTCGAAACTAGAAGTGGCTACCCGGTGTCGCCTGGGTAGATGAGGGGGTGCTAAAATGTTAGGCTCGCAGACCCATTATTACCTATCACAAGTTAGATCCTCACTGGTTGCCCTATAACGTCCCCACATAAATATATAACAATATAGTAAGAAATTTTAATTCAATAATTTACAATTTTAGAAAAAATACAATATAAATGAGGCGATTAATTCAATCAATCAACATCATATTTCAATTACCTTCTGTTACTATACAAATTTTAATTTTCAAATATCTTCCCAAATATAAATAAAATCTTCATTATTTTTGCTCAAAAACCAAGCCCTGGTGATAATGAATGTATGTATATATATATTTACTTTGTTGTTAATTGTTTTATTTTTTAAGTTTCCTCCGGACATAGACATATACACAACTGCTCTTTATATATGTATATATATATATCAATTTTTTCACAATTCTTATTGAATACATCCTTATATGACAGCTGTCATTAGCAAAATACAAATAGTTTTGACTAGAGTCTAAAATAAAAGCCTCTATTATTGAAGAAAGAAATTTCTTTCATATTTGATTGATGATATTTTCCAAAGGATTTTGCCAATAAACATAAACGAGACATTTCATTCATATTTTAGCGAAAAAGAAAAAAAAAATTCTTATCAGCAAGTGATATTTAAAAATAAAAAAATTGGTGTCTGGATTCTTCATTACCAAGAAAGACGTGTGATGAAAGTTTAATGGAAAAAAATTAATCAGATTTAATTTTTTGTCAATCTTCTTTATTATATTGATTCTATACATGAATATTGTACTATATATATATATATATATATATATATATATATATATATATATATATATATATGGAAATACCATGAGGAAATTAATCCGACAATATTTGAAGAAAATATTTTCAAAAAAAATATAACAAACACAGGATGTTACAGAAATTTCTGTAACAGTGTCCTGATGATGGTTTAATACCGAAATACTTAAGTATTGAAACATAAAAATGGTTCCCTTGATCGTAACATCCTGTGTTTGTTATATTTTTGGAAAATATTTTCTTCATATATATATATATATATATATATATATATATATATAAATCGTTAGTATACATCGCTGATGAGACTTAATAAAGTTGAAACAGTCTGTACGATGTTCTACACACACAATAATTCTTTACCGAAATTCACTTGTCATTATTATCTTCTATAATTATCAAATTTTATGCGACATATGCATTGGAATTGCCTTCAAGCGAACATATAAATAATAATATATATTTATTCAACAATGCTTCTAAAATAAACAAACACCCAAAAATCTTACTTCCTTCGCCGAAGAGCATAAGGCCCGGGTTTGTTATTATTCACTCAATGTCCCTTTACCTCATATGGTAGAGACGTATCAGTATCATTGACGGGTTAATTTCGCAAGGATTTTCCCGTGCTGTATCGTGGCCGAAGCAGTATGGTTTCTGACTATCCTGCTGAAGTCCCGGTTTTGATTTCTGTCGGAGGGAAATCGTTAGTATACATCGCTGATGAGACTTAATAAAGTTGAAACAGTCTGTACGATATTCTACACACAGAATAATTCTTTACCGAAATTCACTTGTCATTATTATCTTCTATAATTATCGAATTTTATGCGATATACGCATTGTAATTGCCTTCAAGCAAAAATATAAATAATAATGATATATGTGTGTATGTGTGTGTGTGTGTGTGTGTGAGTGCGGTTATTGGTGCGTGTTTGTGCGTGTATGTGTGTGTGCGTGCGTGTGTGTGTACACATACATGATATCCTATTCATAAGCCATCCAAGTATTGCATACTGAGGTTTTCACGGTACCAAATCGATATAATGTTGTATACCCTTTCTTACTTCTTTACTTCTTACTTGCTTCTGTATCTTGGACATCTATTCTTCTGGCTGGCTTTGGTTCTATCTTCTAACATCTTGACTTGGTCTGGTCTAGCGTCTCTTCTAAGGTCTGGACTTTCATGGGGACTTCGGGTCTGGTCTTCTATGGGGATTTCTCGTTATCAGAAGCCCTGTGTCATTGTTATTTTTTAGATAATAAACACAAGACTTCGATTTACTTTGATGTTACTTTATTGTTAATCCCCAAACCAGACGTCTGCGCAGATCCTTACATCCTACGAGCTCGGCTTCGAACTTCTAACTGACTGAGTTGCTTACTATCCTTAAACTGGAACAGGGTCTTCTATGCCTTCCGGTTCTCACGATTTATCCCCGAAAGGCAAGGTGAGAGTGAGGTCAAGCGTTGTCACTCATCCTTCAAGGCCGTGGGCTGCACTGATCGCAATTATGTTTCTACACTACTTTATATAAGTATTAGGGATCCAATAATTATGTAACACAAGTCCATATACACACACAAACACATGCACTCACACTCACTTTAGATTAGGAAAATTTAGCAATGAAAGACGGAAGTGTTGGAAAATGATGAAAGAGTTAGTTTCAATGTTGATCTATTTTTCCAATATACCCCCTCTTATTTACATCATTTTATCTGAATTATTTAGTTCCATAAGTCTTTCTAATTTAAAACATTTCATTACATTAAAGCTTAAATACTTTTATCCGGAAGGTGCATATATTTGGTAGTACATAGAATAGACTCTAGTAAAAGGGACTCAGAACTGTAATTTCGTTTTCATCTCTGATTATATTTAATATCGGCAATATCATCGAAAATTTCTTAGAAAATATGATGATCCAATACTTGTTTTTATTTTAATCAATTTTCTAAATTTAAATGCAACTTTTTTTTTCAAGAAACACATTTGACAAAAAAATATACAAAACCCAAGATCGACAGTTATTTTAAACTAGAAATCTTCTTTAGTGGTTAATTCCTAGAAAAATGTATCTCCCCTGTTGCGAACTTAATTAAATTGATCCTGGTATGGGCCTCCTTAGATAAAATATCGTCTAATGAAAAAACAAACAAACAAAACAAAGACTAAAAATGTATTAATTAGTTAAAAAAAATATTTTAATTAGTAAAATTTATTCATTCCGTAATTTTACATTAATTCCTAAAATTCCAGTCACATGCAGTGAATTGAAGAGTTTAATCAACGGATGTCAATTTTAAACCCCTAAAAAAGCCTAACCTTAATTTTTCCCTTTTATTAATCACGTGCTTAGAAGATTAAGCTACGAAAACGAATAAAATAAAATAAAAATCATAGAAGAGTAACACTGTACCTTATTTTACAATTTTGTTAACTTGAAAAATAAGGTATCTGTATGAACAAAATAGATAAACCGTTAAAAAAAATTATCTGAATTTTTGAGATTATTTGGATTATTCCGACTATTGTTCTCATCTTTATTTTTATCTGTACAACGTTTCGACCGATATGCCCTCCAGCCTTCTTCAGGTATTTCTTGTCGGACTCGTGAGCCTTCTCGAAATTGGGAACATTATTTTCGAACTCGGGAACCTTCTTGTCGTAATCAGGGGCCATCACGGAACTTTGAACCCAACCGTTTATTCAATCCGTGGGGGTATCCTGTTCTCATTCCGCTAACCATAGCTGGGGTAAAGGCGTTAAGCTGTGTTCGTGCCCTTTGTACGTGCACTGACCGCAGCGTTAAGAAGGCGTTTACAAGGTAAACCGTCTTTTAGTATGGGACGCAAACCTTTGGGGGGGGGTTACCAATACAAATCCTAGCAGTTTGCGTTTGGGGCCTTTCTTCCTCCGTGGTCAGGGGATATCTCGTTACAGTGGGCAAACGATAAGATGTTAGTGGACACGCGTCGTCGTCATGGTCAAATTGACTTAAGTCAACAGATTATCTTTCTTTTATGTTTCCCATCTTGGCTTGGGGTGAAACTGCTTACTGTTTGTTTAGTCCTAACAGCTGGGCCTTCACATTCACTCACAAAGTATTTTCTTAGTAACGAAGTTTTTAGACAGGAGTTTCTTTCCTTTAACCAATTTATTGTCTCAGACAGGTTTCCATGAGAGAGAGGAAACTCTCAATCAGATTCGTTCCCTTTATCTTACTTAGGCTTTCTTTGTATTCTTTGTTAAACCCGACTTAAATGACCTAATAACTTAATAACTTAATTCCGACCCAAGTACTTGCTGTCAATCCCAAAAATACAACTAACCTGACAGGTACAACGACTGGCTTCCAACTGCTCTCTCACCTCTCAGGGCAGCTGTCTTTTATGCCTTTTCATTCAGAAGTTTCCAGAAGATCTTCGAACACTCCGAAACACATGTTAAATATCTTGGCCACCCAGATCAATGGAGACTAGCCCCTTTTCAGTCGCCATTAAGTTTGTTTTTTTGGCGAAATTGTTTATACAATAAAACTTAGGATCTTATTTTTATTTGTTTCCAGCTAGTAATGGGAACTTAGTTATCTCTCTCAATCAAAATGTTTTTTCTTGTTATCATTTCTATATCATTCTTATAACAATTTATTTGTATCCCTATTATTTTCAAAATTATTACCGTTGTTGGGATTATCTTCCCATTGGCCTGGAAGAGTTATCTTCCCCCTTTGTTGTCGCTTGTTCTCACCAGGGGCTATGGTATTTAAGCGCTTGGTTCAAACGCTTCACCCTCTTTTCTACCTCTCCTCATAGGTACCCACATGGGTTAAACACATTGTCACACCCTTTTCGGTGGGGGTTTCTGCCCCCCCATTCACTAGTAAGTGATTTTCTATGTTTACGTACTTTAATGTTATGTACATGTATTTTATTGTTTATGTATCTTGTCATATTTCTGTGCTGTTTACAACATAAAGAGTTGTATCCAACAAACGTGTCGGAGTTGTATGTTCATATATTAACCATGAACCTTACACCGAACATTCCGAAGCACATGTTAAATATCTTGGTCACCCAGATCAATGGAGACTAGCCCCTTTTCAGTCGCCATTAAGTTTGTTTTTTTGGCGAAATTGTTTATACAATAAAACTTAGGATCTTATTTTTATTTGTTTCCAGCTAGTAATCGGAACTTAGTTATCTCTCTCAATCAAAATGTTTTTCTCGTTATCATTTCTATATCATTCTTATAACAATTTATTTGTATCCCTATTATTTTCAAAATTATTACCGTATATACTTGTGGATACTTTGCACCAGTGGATACGTTACACCCCTAATTTGTAATTTTTCAAAGTGGGTATTTCCGGTTGAACTGCAGATAGGTCGCATTATAATCTGTCTAGTTACACAACCTATTCTAATATAAAACTTATCAAATATTCACCTTTGTTTCAAGACTTTGCTTACAAATGTTACATCTAGAACACTTTGCCATAGACTGTGATGCATAATGTAAACATATAGAAATAATGATGGCGTTTCTTAGTACTATAATTGTAAATGAGCCTGGGTAAAAAAAGGGTAACAATCAACTCAATAATAAAAAATTAATAATTTTTACGAAAGGCTTCGAAAGCTTTCAAATTCATATTGTACACATTTCGCATCATTGCAATCGCCAATCGTTGCAACTTAATGATAAATAAAAATTAATGTATTGTTATTTTTACATTTACTATCAAGTATATGCACCCTCCGGGTGCAAGTATTTAAGTTTTAATGTTATAAAGTATTGTATTAAATTAGAAAGGCTAATGAAACTAAATAATAATGCAGATAAAAAGATCTGAAACAGAGGGGGATATAATTGAAAAATAGAACAATTGAAACTTACTCTTCCATCACTTTCGTCTTTCATTGTAATTTTTTCTAATTCAAGTATTTAGTTAAAATAGGCAGTAAAGAATAAAATTACTGTTATTTTTCTTGTTAATGGATTTCCTTTAAGATTCATTGAAGAGATTTTTGCTTATATTCATTAAGATAAAACCAAACAATTAGAAATCAATAATACTAAGCACATATTTATTAAAATCACATTTTTAATATCAATATGCAAATTAGCCTTCCCGTTCACGCTGTAAACTGCTATTTTGTTGTATATATAAATATAATTGCATGTTGTTAGTATGTTGATATGGTCAACAGTGGCTTCGGCCTCTGGACCATTGATATAATTAACAGCGTCGATCCCAGGGGGCCATCCCCCCAGGCAACACCTGCCCCCTTGATTTAAAGGGGCAGGGCTGGGTTTATTGCCCAGTGACTGAGGCGCCCTCCTTGAGGGGGAATGCCGATGGGATCGACGCATTTTTTTACCCGCCACCCCATGAGCTTCGGCTTGTGGGTGGTCCCGCGTTAATAGGGCCTTGTGCCTGACCCGTACAAGTGGGGTACGCGGTAAATATCATGTTGATATGGTCAACAGTATTAATAATGTACAACAATTTTATTAATAACTGTGGTTAAAATAAAAATAAAATCATGGAAAATGTGATGTCAATAACTAAGGGAACTGTGACTTGAGTAGTGATAGAGTTTCGGTTACAGACAGAAAAACCCACAATCTCCATTACAATAAGAGATGTCAAATGGATATTCTTTGTTTTTCAGGCTTTGAAACACCTGCCTAGCTAATATCCAATAACATTGGTAAGTCTACAGTATTTTTTAAACATTAACATATTTTAACTCGGACATCCACCATCTTATCATGCTTTCGTAATCACTAGTTTTGTAACAGAAGACATACTCTATTCAACAAACCTGTAAAGCCAATAGAACAATTCACATACCTAGGTAGTAATATCTCATCCACAGAAAGCGATGTTAATACACGAATAGGAAAGGCATGGCCAGCCACAAACAAATTATCAGTCATATGGAAATCCGATCTCACTGACAAGCTAAAGTGACAATTCTTCCAGGCTGTGGTTATATCAGTGCTGCTGTATGGCTGCACCACTTGGACCCTAACGAGCTGCTTTGAGAATAAACTAGATAGGAGCTGCACAAGAATGTTGCGTACTCTCTTGAACAAGTCGTGGAAACAACACCCCACAAGGAAACAGCTGTACGGCCACCTTCCACCTATCTCACAAACCATCCGAGACAGACGGACAAGGCATGATGGAGACTGCTGGAAGAGCAAGGACGAACGCATAAGCGACGTTCTCCTGTGAAAGCCAATACATGGACGTGCTAATGTATGCCGCCCAGCACGGACCTACATTGACCAACTCTGAGAGGATGCTGGATGCTGCGCAGAGGACTGCCTTGGGACAATGAATGATAGAGATGGTTGGCGAGAAATTGTCATGGATATCCGTGCTGATTGCGTGACATGGTGATGATGATGATGATAATGATGATGATGATGATGATGATTCTATTTGTATCTCTTGTAGTATTAGTAGAAATAAACATCTTCTTCAGGGTAAAAAAAAAACATAACTTCATGTAATGATGACGTTCTGTTCAAAAAAAACAAAAGTAACCGTTCCTCTTTTTGCGGCAGGGATGGCCGTGCGGGTACTCTCTAAAGACAAAATGATTAAGCAGAAAACATATATTTAGCAATTTTTTTCTCTTGCCGCACAAAAAAAGTATCTACCCCTGGGGAAAACAACTAACATTAAGCGGCAATTTTACCGAAACAATTTTCTAACGATCAACTGCTCGTTGTAACTTCATTCATAATTAATCGTTTGTATACGTTCAATATATTTTCTTGTTATGAAAATAGACTCTGACCCATTTGCTGTTCAGTGAACATGTGAAAAATAGGTTTGTTGAAACTAATAGAAGAGTTTAAAAGTTGTTTTATTATTTGTTGAAGGCCGTGGTATAATGGTTAGAGTCGTAGGAAATGGAATCGTGGACCCGAGTTCAAATCCTGGACGAAGCTTCAATTCACATAGCGGGAAAGGTATGAATCCAACTATTCTCCCTTAAGGATATGGGTAGATAATAGGACAGACTGGGCTCTTTAACCTTGATTAGGCAACCAATCTAGGAGAAGGAAAAACTCTGAATTCAAACTTGGTTACAGTAGTGATTTGAATTCAGAGTCGTTTTTTTAAGGTTCATGCCTACTTAGTGATCTATTTCAAAAGAAAAACATTTTTTAGAGAATGTGAAACATAGGTTCGTTGAAACTAATACAAGAGTTTGAAAGTTGTTTTATTATTTGTTGAAGGCCGTGATGTAATGGTTAGAGTCGTAGGAAATGAAATCATGGAACCGAGTTCCAATCCTGGACGAAGCTACAGTTCACATAACACTAATACCATTGGCAAAGATATGAATACAACTATTCTACCTTCAGCTATTGGTAGATAGTAGGGCGGACTCGGCTCTTTAACCTTGATTGGGGAACCAGTCAAGGAGAAGTAAAAACTCTGAATTCAAACCTGGTCACAACTATAATAGTGTCTATTTCCTATCTTACACCCATGACCTTATGGCAAACTATGTATATTGTGTAATGGATTTACTATCGTAATTCTATAATCAAAAATATATGATATCTGTTCCCTCTGTGACTTCTTGGCCACCCTGTATATCAGGTATATATCTATTAATTCGTATATATATCTATATATGTGTGTGTGTGTGTATTTGGGCAGCATTCTTTCATTTATACATGTAGAATTAAACAAAAGACACATCTCCTGTTTAACAATTTTATTTTTTATCTTTTCTAATTTTCTGGCCAACTTTTTAATGTTTGGGTGGAATTGGTAGATAAGTCCACCAAAGTTCAGTTCCCGAGTACTTTCGGCACTTCGAAGTGCCATCATCAGGGGTGATGTATTCCAGTTTTTTGTTTGTTTGTTTTTTTAAATTATATTAATGTTGAGACTGGAAGGAGAAGAATTGGTGGGAAATGTGTTATAAAAAAAAAAATACTGAACTTTGGTGGACTTATCCACCAATTCCACCCAAACATTAAAAAGTTGGACAGAAAATAAGAAAAGATAAAAAATAAAATGTTAAACAGAAGATGTGCCTTTTGTTTAATTCTACATATATATATATATATATATATATATATATATATATATATATATATAGATGAGAGGTATCCAAAACTTGGTAGTAAGGGATGATTCTATATGTGATTTCTAAGACACTCATACTTATTCAGACTTATTAAATTTTCATAGTTGTTCATTTGAAATGACTTCCTGTCACCATACTGACAGTCTTTTAATGTATACATTTTGTAAAAAAAGTTTTGAGGAGGAAGAAGATTCTACATTGAGAAAATTTTTCTGTTATGCAATTATTGATGATTATCCATCTGATGAGACTTGATTCGGGGAGCTTTGTTAAATCAATTTAGATTTATATAGGCCTCAATTTTGGTTGAAATAAATTTATTATGGAATAACAGTGTTCAATTTTCAAATATATATATATATATATATATATATATATATATATATATATATATATATATATAAAGTAATCCACGGACACGTGTTTCGAGGTATCACCTCTCATCAGTGTGGTTATACCGTTTAACAGCTACCTCTGGCCGGGTTCGAGACCCGAATGAACTTTCGTTCGCCAATCCTCTTACCCATACGGCCACAGGCAGCTGTCAAATATAGGAGAATATTTAATCGCTACATTTCTAAGCGGAAATGAATTCACTAGAGGCCTCAAACTTATGTAAACAAAGCTAGTCTTAGCTGTGAGCCAAATACGGTGAATTTTGCAATTAAATCCCTTCTAATTAAAGTGCTCGACCAAATTAGGAGCATATAATAAAGTAATCCACAGACACGTGTTTCGAGGTATCACCTCTCATCAGTGTGGTTATACCGTTTACCAGCTACCTCTGGCCGGGTTCAATACCCGAATGGACTTTGTTGTTTTTCGTTCGCCAATCCTATCTCTCTCCCTATATATATATATATATATATATATATATATATATATATATATATAGAGAGAGAGAGAGAGAGAGAGAGAGAGAGATCATTATCTATATGTCCACGAAAACGTTAATTATTTCCACTGACATAAACATATTCACATTTTGGCTGTCTCTGTATTCCATTATACTTACTCTATTCTATGACAACGACGCCGATTCCAGTTCAAGTCTGAGTTGGGCAAATGGAACATTCCCATAAATCCAATCGTCTCAAGCAAACGAGAAAAAGATGGATATTTATTGCCTGTTGATTGTTACATACTTCAGGCCAATAGAAATCTTATCTGACCTCCAATTTGTTTTGGTCTTAACAACTATCTGGATTAAATAATATCTCAGCTCAGCTTAGAAAAAAAAAGATCCATGACTTTCTTGCTGGTCAAAATATTTATCAAAT
>CM042182.1:343321-391399 GCA_023376005.1 Doryteuthis pealeii | reverse complement strand
TTTCCTTTTTCCTTTTTTTGCTTCTTATAGGCACTGATTTTTATACATCTTAGCACACAATTTTTATACCATCTCTTAGGCACTGAATTTTTACATCTTTAGCACCACAATGTATACATCTTTAGCACTGAATTTTATACATCTTTAAGGCACGAATTTATACATCTTTAGGCAGGACAATTTTATACAATCTTTATCACTGAATTTATACATCTTTAGGCACACAATTTATACATCTTTAGGCACTCAATCTCATACATCTTAGGCACACAATTTTATTACGATCTTTAGGCCCACTCAATCTTATACATCTTTAGGCACTCAAATTATCCAGGTTTGAGGGATATGTCGTAGCCTTTGTGTCGTCAATCATTACCATAGCTACATTTTTTAAAAATTTTACTTCATTGAGGATGCTCTGATCTATGTATTTGTTCCTCTTGTTCCTGGGGAATCGCTTTTTGTTTTCGGGAATAGTCAAGTGTGAAATTAGATCTTTCTCTTATTGTGTGGCCAGTATTTTCCACATCAGGTGTTAACATGTATTGGCCTATAGTTGCTGGGACGGTTCTTTTTTGGGTGTCTTTCTGCTATCAGGGTAGTTTCCTTTTGTGCAATCCAATTTCGGGTACGTTTCCTTCGTATGTATTTATTCACCTGTTTGGCCAATTCTTCCGTGGATGGATGTGAATTTTTTGAACCAGTATCCATGAATAATAAATTTCTGGATTACGAAAAATTTATCGTCAGAATATTATGTTCTTCGATAGTTAAAGCCTGAACAACTCAGAGGCTATTAACGACAGTATGTTTGCTTCGGTAAAACCCAAATTTCAATATGTAGACCACAGAAAATCTAAACAAGCAACGTGTGGATTCAGAGTCGGGGCGTGGAGTGCCTTGGTTTTCGCTTCACCATTATTTCAGGTCCCACTACAATTTCGGAAAAATTTTCTTCACTCTTGGATTAAGTCTTAGTAAAAATATTTAGCAGACATTTTTGATAAAATTTAAGGAAAACATTACGACAGAATTAAAACACAAAAAAATACTAAAATTAGTTAACAAACACCTTTTCTTATTTATATACCTGAATGTCAAACGAAATAATAATAAAATATGAAAAGCCGAAACAAATAGAATACATACAAGTACCAGAATAAATAAGATCAGACAATCGGTAGAAGACAGGACAGTCGCGATTAGCATGGCAAACAGCATAAACGAAATTAGCGGTAGGAAAAAGTACCTCTAAGACAAAACTAAGGCAGCCCAGCCAAAGAGATAGGTTCTTAAAATTCGAAAGACCACTTCCAGAAACTGCTGGGACCCCCCCCCCAAAAAAAAAAAAATCATAGAAAATAATATTCCAAAAGAACGTAGATAAACAACTAGATTATCAAACTAGGGATTTCACCAACAGATGAAATTAACCCAAGCTTTAAAGAAGCTAAAAGGTTAGAAAGCAGCAGACTTGACCAAATACCCCCGGAGGTGTGGAAGATAGGAAAGTTCAATGACATACTTCTTAGGGGCCTATTTGGGCAAATTTGGGCCAAGCCATATAGACCAAAATGAGAAATAGAGAAAAATGACGAAGGCTGGATCCTTCCATCCCTAAAAAAGAGCTCTCGGAATCGCTAAAAAGTACAGAGGGCATAACTCTCACTGCTATTGCAGCCAAGATCTATAATTACCCTTCTACTTAATCGCATCGGCCTGAAATAGAGAAAATGCCTAGGAGAAAACAAAATGGATTCCGCAGAAACGATCCACAACCTCTCAGATCCCTGACTATTCGAAGGATTATAGAAGGGGTACGAGCAAAGAATCTAGGCAAGTAGATTCTCCAAGGCATTTGATTCCAACTAGAGAAAAATGGAACAAATAGCTTTAGCATATGGTCTCCCCAAAGAAACTGCCTTCACGCTATAATGAGCTATACAAAGACACTAAGCGATGACGCTCGCCTGAAGGCGACACAGATTTCTTTGACATCGCCGCTGGAGTCCTTCAAGGACACACTGGCACCATATATATTCATAATATGCCTAATTACGTATTCCGAACATCATTAGATACCATAAAAGAAAAAAGGTTTCACATTGAAAAGGCAGAAGCAGCGATAATCCCGCACAAACAATCACTATGCCGATGAACCTTGCACTTTTTGAAGCTCATGAACTCTGGTTTTACCGAGTTCACATAGAGGCCTATATTATTTGCTGCCTCCTCTAGGCTATGTATCAGTGTTTCAGCCGCTGCCGGTATCTGCAAGAAGTGCAAGGTCCATCGCATAGTGATTGTTTGTGCGGATATCGCCTGCTTCTTTGCCCTTTTCAATGTGAAACCTTTTTCTTATGGTATCTAATGATGTTCGGAATACGTAATTAGGCATATTATGAATATATATGGTGCCAGTGTTCTCCTTGAAGGACTCCAGCGGCGATGTCAAAGAAATCTGTGTCGCCTTCAGGCGAGCGTACCATCCGCTTTAGTGTCTTTGTATAGCATCATTATAGCTGAAGCGTTTTTGGGGGAGACCATATGCTAATAGTATTTGTTCCATTTTTCCTCTATGTATGGAATCAATGCCTTGGAGAAATCTACGTTGCTCTAATTCTTTGCTCGTACCCCTTCTATAATCCTTCGAATAGTCAGGATCTGAGAGGTGTGGATCGATTTCTGCGGAATCCATTTTGGTTTCTCCTAAGGATTTCTCTATTTCAGCCGGATGCGATTAAGTAGAAGGGTATTATAATCTTGGCTGCAATAGCAGTGAGAGTTATGCCTCTGTACTTTTAGCGATTCCGAGAGCTCCTTTTTTAGGAATGGGAGGATCCAGCCCTTCGTCCATTTCTCTATTCTATTTTGTCTAATATGCTGCATTGCATAGCCTAAGAAGTATGTCATTGAACTTTCCTATCTTCCACACCTCCGGGGGTATTTGGTCAAGTCCTGCTGCTTTTCTACCTTTTAGCTTCTTTAAAGCTTGGTTAATTTCATCTGTTGTGAAATCCCCTAGTTTGATATCTAGTTGTTTATCTACGTTCTTTTGGATATTATTTTCTATGATTTTTTTTTTTTGGGGGGGGTCCCAGCAGTTCTGAAGTGGTCTTTCCATTTAGAAGCCTATCTTTTTGGCTGGCTGCCTTTAGTTTGTCTTAGAGGTACTTTTCCTACCGCTAATTTCGTTTACTGTTTGCCATTGCTAATCGCGACTGTCTGTCTTCTACCGATTGTCTGATATTATTATCTGTACTTGTATGTATTCTATTTTTCCTTTTCATATTTTATTATTATTCGTTTGAATTCAGGTTAATAAGAAAAGGTGTTTGTTAACTAATTTTAGTATTTTTTGTGTTTTAATTCTGTCGTATGTTTTCCTTAATTTTATCAAAAAATGTCTGCTAATATTTTACTAAGATTAAACCAAGAGTGAAGAAAATTTTCCGAAATTGTAGTGGACCTGAATAATGGTGAAGGCGAAAACCACAGGCACTCCACCCACCCCCGACTCTGAATCCACACGTGCTTGTTAGATTTCTGTGGCTCTACATATTTGAAATTTGGACCGAAGCAAACATACTGTCTTAATAGCCTCTGAGTATGTTCAGGCTTTAACTATCGAAGAACATAATATCTGACGATAAATTTTCGTAATCAGAAATTTTATTATTCATGGATACTGGTTCAAAAAATTCACATCCATCCACGAAAGATTGGCCAAACAGGTGAATAAATACATACAAGAAGGAAACGTACCCGAATGGATGACAAAAGGAAAAACTACCCTGATACAGAAAGACACCCAAAAAGGAACCGTCCCCAGCAACTATAGGCCAATAACATGTTTACCCATGATGTGGAAAATACTGGCCACACAAATAAGAGAAAAGATCTATTTCACACTTGAACTATTCCCGGAAGAACAAAAAGGATTCCCCAAGGAAACAAGAGGAACAAATACATAGATCAGAGCATCCTCAATGAAGTAAAATTTTTAAAAAATGTAGCTATGGTAATGATTGACTACACAAAAAGGCCTACGACATGATCCCTCAAACCTGGATAATTGAGTGCCTAAAGATGTATAAGATTGAGTGCCTAAAGATGTAAAAAATTGTGTGCCTAAAGATGTATGAGATTGAGTGCCTAAAGATGTATAAAATTGTGTGCCTAAAGATGTATAAAATTCAGTGCCTAAAGATGTATAAAATTGTCTGCCTAAAGATGTATAAATTCAGTGCCTAAAGATGTATAAAATTCAGTGCCTAAAGATGTATAAAATTGTGTGCCTAAAGATGTATAAAAATTCAGTGCCTAAAGATGTATAAAATTGTGGCCTAAAGATGTATAAAAATCAGTGCCTAAAATGTATAAAATTGTGTGCCTAAAGATGTATAAAATTGTGTGCCTAAAGATGTATAAAATTCAGTGCCTAAAGATGTATAAAATTGTGTGCCTAAAGATGTATAAAATGTGCCTAAAGATGTATAAAGATGTATAAAATTCAGTCCCTAAAGATGTATAAGATTCAGTGCCTAAAGATGTATAAAATTCAGTCCCTAAAGATGTATAAAATTCAGTGCCTAAAGATGTATAAAATTGTGTGCCTAAAGATGTATAAAATTGTGTGCCTAAAGATGTATAATCCACTCAATACAGTAATCAACCTGATCTTAAATTTGTTTCATTTTCTCTCTTAGAGGTTCATTAACACCTTCGTAGCCTTGATTCCTGCTCATAGGCTTGGTTTAACACTTTCAGCGCCAAGGTGTTTTTCGCTGACGTGTGTTGGGCAAAAATAGAACACTTAGAATTTTACAGAAACTAATCACAGCAGGGTGCGGAGAACAAAATGAAGACAAAACCCAAAATTCATGGAAGATAGACCTTACATAATTATTACATGTTGTTAATTAACAGGGGGAATTAGCAAAAATATTAATTAACGTTCTTTGCTTCTGAATGTAGATATCAATTTTCTGTGTTGCATTTCGGATGCTGATTACAGAATAATGGGGGTACTAAGGCAGGGAGACGCAAATGAAAAGCAACAACGGTTTCACATACATGATTGTTGAGGTTTATTTAGATGGTTACAAAAGATAGAATGCGAAAGTAACGGGATAAACTCATAAGTATTTTCTGTTCCTTTTTCTTTTTTCATATTTTACAGACACTGAACCTCCATTATAATAAGACTAGTAAAAAAATGCGCACAATTAAATATTATATTGAATTATATTATATTATATTATATTATATACTATAATATATATTATAAAGACTAGGTATACCCAAAATCGATCTAAAATGCGTTTTTGACCTAATGAATTTAGCCTCCCCACTACAGAAAATAATTTACCAAAATTCAGGGAATTATCGGATTTTAATGAAATTTTCAGTGTTGATTTATCAATGAATGAACTTTATAATGCATTATTTATTTTTATTTCAAAACTTTCTCATTTTTTTCAGGTCACTTAATTTTTACCCTGATTTTTGGGACATAAAATCTCGGCGAATTGGCCAGCGTTTGATACTAATTACAGTAGAAATAAAAAGATAAAAGACCGAAGTTGTGAATAGAAAAATAATTTAAGGGGAATATTTTATGAGAAAATAAGTACCGACAATCGGAAAATAAAATGTAAAAAAAAAATTTTTTTTTAATTTTTTGGAGATTTCTTTTTTACTCATTTCGATAATTATTTAATTGGCTATTATCTTATAAAAGAAAAAATGATACATCGATATTTTTCTGCTTAAAAAAGGGGCGGGGGGCTAAATTTTCAAGAGTTTTTCTTGAAAACTTATACTTTGTTTGACTAAAATAAGGTTTGCATTATATAGGTATTTATTTCTTGAATTTAAAAATACAAAATTTTAAACTTAACATCAGAATATTTTTATTTTAAATGAATTTTATATATTAATTTTTCTAAGCAAAAATCCTTAATTAAAGTTTTGAAATAAAATAACTGATGCATTATAAAATTCATTCAGTATGTTTACTCTGCAACAATTGGCGGGGGGGGGGCTTGTTTACTCGGTGTGTGTGTGGTTGAAGAATATCCGAATTTTGTATCCCACAATTTAAATGTATGAGACTACCGAAATGTATTTTCCGTAGAAAACAAAAGAAGACAAAATTGATACAATAAATAATTTTATATGCATAAATACAGTTGGCATAGTTTTGTTCTTTCAGCAGTGTTGCAGACTGTATGTGGCTGTAGGTAGTTGTGTGTATTGTTATTAAGAACACATTTTATTATATTTTTCTGTTAAAGCATGTAGTTGTATTGTTTTCGAAAAAGTTTCTATGATTTGTTTAGCACGGTGACTTTCAAAATAGCCCACCGGGTTATTTCAAAGTGAAAGTCAAGGGAGGTTACTCTAATTACCTTATTTGCTAGGAATTTAATATCTAAAGGTGAAAATTACCGATTTTTGTGACTTATAATTTTCGGCTGGTGGATTTCTTTATAGTATTGTTGTGATGTGTGGTTTTGTATTCTTTGTTGTAGTAATTCTCCGAGCGTATCTTAGCTCTGTGTATTAGCTTCTCGTAGCTAATATCTCCATGTCCTCTAGACTGTCTCTATATATCTCCTGCTGTAATGCACATATGTAAATGAGATAACACGCCATTGGCTATCTCACTACAAGTATAACAATAATTTCTTATCGGTATCATACAAGAATTCATAATCTGTATAAAAATTGTTAATTAAAAATCATAATTTCACACCACGTGCCTTCCAATGCATTACAAAAGTCATGATGCACGCGAACAATCTTTTAACGAGTTATATACAACGGCAAATAATCCTGTGTAAAAAAATAATGAACATAAATTGATTATTAATTTCTCAATGTTGATGAGCATACTAATTATCTAAATGCCTGCTCATAAACTTTGATAAAAAATTAAGTACAAACATCTTTTTTTTTTTTGATAACGAATTTGTACTTTAATAATAGAACAACTGGCATCTCGCATAGAGGAAATAAAATCACTGACGAACAAATAAAAATAATAATAATAAACCAGAATCTGTTCTTGAGAATGAAACGTATAAAATTATCTTTGAGATAAAGACGGATCACCCTATCCCAGTCAGGAGACCAGACTTAGTGATTATTAACAAAAAAAAGAGAGAATATGTCAACTAGGGGACTTTGCGGTTCCAGCAGATCACAGGATGATGATGAAGGAAAATAAAAAGATGGATAAATACATGGACCTTGCCAGAGAATTGAAAAGAGCTGTGGAATATGAAGGTGAAAGTGATACCAATTGTAGTTGGTGCACTTAGAATGGTCCAATAAACTTGGAGAAAAGACTGGAGGATCTGGAAATCAGAGGAAGAATTGAGACCATCCAGAATACTGCATTGCTACAATCAGATAGAATACTCAGAAGAGTCCTGGAGGCCTGAGGAGACTTGTTGTCACTCATCCTCCAGTGAACTACATTCAGCTAACGCTGATGTGAAAAACTCAAAAGGAATGAAAATAATAAAAGCTATATGGATATTGGAGAGATAGCACATGCGAAGATATGGACATGGCTAAGAAGGAGAAACTTCCAGAGAGAAACTTCATCACACTTAAATGCAGCATAGGACAATGCCCAACGAACAAAATCTATCAAAGCAAAAATAGATAAAACGCAGTGGAATAACAAGTGTACAACGTGTGGAGATAAAGATGAAACGGTTAATCATATAATAAGCAAAACTAGCACACAGAGACTACACGTACTCCTTAGAGATCCGTCACCCAGGCAACCACTCCACCTTTTCCTAAAGATATATTGGCTACTAAATAAGAGAGATGTATTGTAGCTTCCTAAATGTTCTGGGATTAAAGTTGTTAAAAACAATACTCAATTTTAAGTTGTTATTTTGTTCAAATCGGAGACAAAATTCGCGTTTATACATTAAAATAAAAAAGTAAAGTCGACGGGGCGGCCTAAATCGGTATCAGCCAATCAGCGAGGGAGTCTATCTCCTTTTTAATAGCGCTAGACCAAGGAGATTGTTTTTTTAACATCTGAGGTGGAGCACCACACCTACCATCAGCTCCTTACTTTACCGCACAGATCCCTGTGCTACTTATACGCTGAGTTGGCGAGGACCGGTATCGAACTAGGAACCTTGTGATTTCTAGCCGAACGCTCTACCGACTGAGCTAACCAAGCATAATATTCAAAAGAAAAAAAGAAAATAAGGGAATAAGATGAAAGAATAGAAAAAAAGGAAGATTTCTGTAGAATAAACATCATACTTACCTCCACAGGGAGGTTGTTACTAGCGTCCAGTAACCAGATAAAAAAAGAGTACATACTCAGCTTGCAACACAGCTGGAGGCCAGTCACTCCACAAATCTCTAAAAGAATTCGAACCTGTGAGGGCATAACCGATTGGTTTGGTTCGTTTTGTTTTACGGCATATCAACCTCAGTGGGTCATTTAATGTCGATAAAGTTTTGAAATAAATCAATTCTTAATGGATAATACAATTTTTTTATAAATACATTTTTCTATTTAACCCATAGATGGAACCCTAACAGGTACTACCACTCCGGGTCAGAGTGGACCAGGGAGCAATGGTGATGAAGGGGTGCTCCACATTCCCCAAACGTCCAAAACTGGAACCTCACCATCAGATAGAGTTTAACGTCATTCCCAGAATATGTAGACCCACAGCCACCGCCTTCTAGTATCCATATGATAAAAAGGGATTGGGGCTTGCCATAAGGGCAATAGTGTTGGGAAAATCATATAGGTGCTAGGGCTTGACGTGACCAGCCGATTGATCGGAGGGGGCCTCTCCGACTTCCCGTCTAGCCCAAGATATGGCCAAAGTGGAGTATTGCATGTCATGAATTGTTCATCCACCTGGGCTCCATCCTTAAGCATCACGGGTCGCCACCCACGACCAACAGGTGGCCCCATTGAGGGAGTCTTACCCCTCTGCAGAGGTGCAGTCGGTGCATTCTAACGCCCCAGCCGACAGGGCGGATTTCGATTCCAATGGGTTATGCTAACACAGGTTCAAATATAGAGATGTAGAGATTCGTGGAGTGATTATAGTACCCATCTTGTGTTTCAATATGAGTATGTTCTCTTTTGTTGTCTGTTTACTGGATGCTAGTAACAACCTTCCCGTGGAGGTGAGTATGATGTTTATTCTACAAAGTCCAAAAGAATTTAATGGCAGAAATAGGGGAAAAGGAAAAAAAAATCTAATTTGATCATGCGAGATCGGGGCTTAATCTACAAAGATTAAATAATTACTATTTCATAATAATTGAGAATATAACTGGATATAACTTAAATAACTAAGGAAATTGTGACGTCAGTGATGACATGGTTTCGGTTCCAGACAGACATTTACATAATCTCCATTATAATGAGATGTATTACAAATTATTCATTGTAGAAATGAATTACATTACAATTTACTGTAGAAATGCATTAAAATCATTTGCTATCGAAATGCATTACAAATTGTCCTTTAAAATATCATGTAAACTAAATACAGTAGCTGAGTTAGACTTGCCACAAAACTGCCCATGTTATTAATGCATTATTTTCCACGCATCCCACTTATACAGGTCAATCAATGTGGGATCACCCACGAACTGAAGCTCATGGGACAGCAGGCACAAAAAATGCTGGATCCTCTCAGCATTCTCCCTTGAGGCAAGCGTCTCAAGTACTGAGCAATAAACGCAGCCCTGCCTCTTTATATCAAGGGGGCAGGTATTGCCAAGGAGGATCTTTAAGATCTGTCTCCCAGGCAACCGCTCCATCTTTCACTAAAGGTATGTTGTATTGTAGCTTCGGGAAGGTTTGGAGATTAAAGTTGTTTGCAAGAAATCCCACTCATCTTTAGACAAATCTAAACCTGTTTATTTGAATAAAAAACAATGTTGTATACTCTCTGTACTTCTCTTATTCTTCTGCTCATCCTTGGTATCTTACGTTCTTCTTCTAGCGTCTGGACTTCGTCTTTGGGACTTCGTGTCTGGTCTTCCATTGGGGATTTCTCTTTATCAGAAGCCCTGTGTCATAGGTAGTTTTTAGATAATAACCCAAGACTTCGATTTGCTTTAGATCATATTTTATTCCGAAATCCCCACCAGACTACCTGCGCAGATTGAGTCGGCCGTGCACTTAACACGACTTACCACTTTCGTGGTTTGGCCGATACTGACTAAAAACTCTTTCTAATCTAAACCGGAAGAGGGTCTTCTCTACCGATTCTCGCGGTATCCACCGGAAGGATCAGCCGAGTCACTCATTCCTTAAGGCCGCCGTCTAAAAATTATAACAGCCATTTTGGTTTCTACACTACTGTAAATAAGTGTTAGGGTACTAACCATTATGTAACAACAATTCAAATCCCAAATTTTTACATTTCAAAAAAGATCAAACCTAGAAGACAACATTAAAAACAAAAAATTCAAAACCTAAAAACAAAGGAATTAGGTCCAAATTAATTCCACCAACTTTTAATTTTATTTTAGTTATTTATTTATTTTGGTAAAAGTTACGATCGAAAAGCCGCCCTGTCGGCTGTGGCGTTAGAATACACAGACTGCACCTCTGCAGAAGGGTAAGACTTCCCCAAATGGGGCCACCTGTTGGCCGTGGGTGCATTCCGTGAGGTTTAAGGACGGAGTCCTAGTGGATGAGTGTCCATTAGGAATTAATTAATTTCACAATTTTGTCAGCAATAAAATGATCCACTGAGGTTGATATGCCGTAAAACAAACAAACAAACAAACAAAAAACGATCGAAAAGAATTAAATGATAGGGCACAGTTCATTGCTCAATTAGTAACCAATTTTGATGTAAGCAAAGTAAAGTCGTCGGGGTGGTCTAAAGTCGGTATCAGCCAATCAGCGAGGGAGTCTATTCCCTTTTCAATAGCGCTAGACCAAGGAGATTATTTTAGCGTCGGAGGTGGAGCGCCATACCTACCATCAGCTCCTTACCTTACCGCACAGATCCCTGTGCTACTCATACGCTGAGTTGGCGAGGACCGGTATCGAACTAGCAACCTTGTGATTTCTAGCCGAACGCTCTACCGACTGAGCTAACCCGGCCCCTAGTGTGTTTTATTCTGTTGAATAATGACATTCAATTACACTTGATTTTTTTGGTTTTTGGCTTTTGGTTAATAAAAATAAAAAATGTCCATGAATTGCAAGGTTTATAGAATTGTTAAAATGAAGAGACAAAAAGTCGCATTTCTTAAAATAAACAAGCATAATATTTAGAAGACCTGGTTAATTTTTCTCCGCCATCAATTATTCGAAACTAGAAGTGGCTACCCGGCGTCGCCTGGTTAGAGGGGGGTTTAAAATGTTAGGATCGCAGACCCATTATTACCTATCACAAGTTACATCCTCACTGGTTGCCCCATAAAATTCCCACGTAGATATATAACAATATAGTAAGACATTTTAATTTAAGAATTTACAATTTAAAAAAATCCAATATAAATGAGGCGATTAATTCAATCAATCAACATCATATTTCAATTACCTTCTGTTACTATACACATTTTAATTTTTAAATATCTTCCCAAATATAAATAAAATCTTCATTATTTTTGCTCAAAAACCAAGCCCCGGTGATAGTGAATGTATATATATATATATATATATATATATATATATATATATATATATACTTTGTCGTTGATCAAAATTGATGATGATAGGCAATTCCTGAGGGTATTGTGGTGTAAGCAGTGATGTAGTTTCAGTTACTGACAGACATCGAATCTCCATTATAATAAGACTAGAAGTGGCTACCCAGTGTCGCCTTGGTAGAGAGGGGTGATTTTTTAAAAGTTAGTCTCGCAGATCCATTATTACCTATCACAAATAAGATCCTCACTGGATACCCCATAAAATCCCCACGTAGATATATAACAATATATTAAGAAATTTTAATTCAATAATTTACAATTAGAAAAAATAAATACGATATAAATGAGGCGATTAATTCAATCAATCAACATCATATTTCAATTACCTTCTGTTACTATACACATTTTAATTTTTAAATATCTTCCCAAATATAAATAAAATCTTCACTATTTTTGTTCAAAAACCAAGCCCTGATGATAATGAATGTATGTATATATATATTTACTTTGTCGTTAATTGTTTTATTTTTTAAGTTTCCTCCGGACATAGACATATACACAACTGCTCTTTATATATGTATATATATATATCAATTTTTTCACAATTCTTATTGAATACATCCTTATATGACAGCTGTCATTAGCAAAATACAGATAGTTTTGACTAGTCTAAAATAAAAGCCTCTATTATTGAAGAAAGAAATTTCTTTCATATTTGATTGATGATATTTTCCAAAGGATTTTGCCAATAAACATAAACGAGACATTTCATTCATATTTTATCGAAAAAGAAAAAAAAATTCTTATCAGCAAGTGATATTTAAAAATAAAAAAATTGGTGTCTGGATTCTTCATTACCAAGAAAGACGTGTGATGAAAGTTTAATGGAAAAAAGTTAATCAGATTTAATTTTTGTCAATCTTTTTTATTATATTGATTCTATACATGAATATTGTACTATATATATATATATATATATATATATATATATATATATATATATATATATATATATATGGAAATACAATGAGGAAATTAATCCGACAATATTTGAAGAAAATATTTTCAAAAAATATAACAAACACAGGATGTTACAGAAATTTCTGTAACAGTGTCCTGATGATGGTTTAATACCGAAATACTTAAGTATTGACACATAAAATTGTTTCCCTTGATCGTAACATCCTGTGTTTGTTATATTTTTGGAAAATATTTTCTTCATATATAATATATATATATATATATATATATATATATATATATATATATATAAATCGTTAGTATACATCGCTGATGAGACTTAATAAAGTTGAAACAGTCTGTACGATGTTCTACACACAGAATAATTCTTTACCGAAATTCACTTGTCATTATTATTTTCTATAATTATCGAATTTTATGCGATATATGCATTGTAATTGCCTTCAAGCAAACATATAAATAATAATATATATTTATTCAACAATGCTTCTAAAATAAACAAACACCCAAAAATCTTATTTCCTTCGCCGAAGAGCATAAGGCCCGGGTTTGTTATTATTCACTCAATGTCCCCTTACCTCATATGCTAGAGACGTATCAGTATCATTGACAGGTTAATATCGCAAGGATTTTCCCGTGCTGTATCGTGGCCGAAGCAGTATGGTTTCTGACTATCCTGCTGAAGTCCCGGTTTCGATTTCTGTCGGAGGGAAATCATTAGTATACATCGCTGATGAGACTTAATAAAGTTGAAACAGTCTGTACGATATTCTACACACAGAATAATTCTTTACCGAAATTCACTTGTCATTATTATCTTCTATAATTATCGAATTTTATGCGATATACGCATTGTAATTGCCTTCAAGCAAAAATATAAATAATAATGATATATATGTGTGTGTGTGTGTGTGAGTGCGGTTATTGGTGCGTGTTTGTGCGTGTATGTGTGTGTGCGTGCGTGTGTGTGTACACATACATGATATCCTATTCATAAGCCATCCAAGTATTGCATACTGAGGTTTTCACGGTACCAAATCGATATAATGTTGTATACCCTTTCTTACTTCTTTACTTCTTACTTGCTTCTATATCTTGGACATCTATTCTTCTGGCCGGCTTTGGTTCTATCTTCTAACATCTTGACTTGGTCTGGTCTAGCGTCTCTTCTAAGGTCTGGACTTTCATGGGGACTTCGGGTCTGGTCTTCTATGGGGATTTCTCGTTATCAGAAGCCCTGTGTCATTGTTATTTTTTAGATAATAAACACAAGACTTCGATTTACTTTGATGTTACTTTATTGTTAATCCCCAAACCAGATGTCTGCGCAGATCCTTACATCCTACGAGCTCGGCTTCTAACTTCTAACTGACTGAGTTGCTTACTATCCTTAAACTGGAACAGGGTCTTCTATGCCTTCCGGTTCTCACGATTTATCCCCGAAAGGCAAGGTGAGAGTGAGGTCAAGCGTTGTCACTCATCCTTCAAGGCCGTGGGCTGCACTGATCGCAATTATGTTTCTACACTACTTTATATAAGTATTAGGGATCCAATAATTATGTAACACAAGTCCATATACACACACAAACATATTGCACTCACACTCACTTTAGATTAGGAAAATTTAGCAATGAAAGACGGAAGTGTTGGAAAATGATGAAAGAGTTAGTTTCAATTTTGATCTATTTTTCCAATATACCCCCTCTTATTTACATCATTTTATCTGAATTATTTAGTTCCATAAGTCTTTCTAATTTAAAACATTTTATTACATTAAAGCTTCGCCCTGTCGGCTGGGGCGTTAGAATGCACCGACTGCACCTCTGCAAAGGGGTAAGACTCCCCCAATGGGACCACCTGTTGGCCGTGGGTGGCGACCCGTGATGCTTAAGGATAGAGCCCAGGTGGATAAGCAGTTCATGACATGCAATACTCCACTTTGGCCCTATCTTGGGCTAGATGGGCGGCCGGAGAGGCCCCCTCCGATCAATCGGCTGGTCACGTCAAGCCCTAGCACCTATATGATTTTCCCAACCCTATTGCCCCTATAGCAAGCCCCAACCCCTTTTTATCATATGGGTGCTAGAAGGCGGTAGCTGCGGGTCCACATGTCCTGGGAATGACGTTAAATTCTATCTGATGGTGAGGTTCCAGTTTTGAAGGTTTGGGGAATGTGGAGCACCCCTTCATCACCATTGCTCCCTGGTCCACTCTGACCCGGAGTGGTATTACCTGTTAGGGTCCCATATATGGGTTAAATAGAAAAATGTATTAATAAAAAAATTGTATTATCCATTAAGAATTGATTTATTTCAAAACTTTATCGGCATTAAATGACCCACTAAGGTTGATATGCCGTAAAACAAAACAAACCAAACCAAACCAAACATTAAAGCTTAAATACGTTTACCCAGAGGGTGCATCTATTTGGTAGTACATAGAATAGACTCTAGACTTCCTTGTAAAAGGGACTCAGAACTGGAATTTCGTTTTCATCACTGATTATATTTACTATCGGCAATATCATCGAAAATTTATTAGAAAATATGATGATCCAAAAGCGTAATAATACTTGTTTTTATTTTAATCAATTTTCTAAATTTAAATGCAACTTTTTTTTTCAAGAAACACATTTGACAAAAAAATATACAAAACCCAAGATCGACAGTTATTTCAAACTAGAAATCTTCTTTAGTGGTTAATTCCTAGAAAAATGTATCTCCCCTGTTGCGAACTTAATTAAATTGATCCTGGTATGGGCCTCCTTAGATAAAATATCGTCTAATGAAAAAACAAACAAACAAAACAAAGACTAAAAATGTATTAATTAGTTAAAAAAAATCTTTTAATTAGTAAAATTTATTCATTCCGTAATTTTACATTAATTCCTAAAATTCCAGTCACATGCAGTGAATTGAAGAGTTTAATCAACGGATGTCAATTTTAAACCCCTAAAAAAGCCTAACCTTAATTTTTCCCTTTTAGTAATCACATGCTTAGAAGATTAAGCTACGAAAACGAATAAAATAAAATAAAAATCATAGAAGAGTAACACTGTACCTTATTTTACAATTTTGTTAACTTGAAAAATAAGGTATCTGTATGAACAAAATAGATAAACCGTTAAAAAAATTATCTGAATTTTTGAGATGAGGCTTGATAATTAATATTATTTGGATTATTCCGACTATTGTTCTCATCTTTATTTTTATCTGTACAACGTTTCGACCGATATGCCCTCCGGCCTTCTTCAGGTATTTCTTGTCGGACTTGTGAGCCTTCTCGAAATTGGGAACATTCTTTTCGAACTCGGGAACCTTCTTGTCGTAATCAGGGGCCATCACGGAACTTTGAACCCAACCGTTTATTCAATCCGTGGGGGTATCCTGTTCTCATTCCGCTAACCATAGCTGGGGTAGAGGCGTTAAGCTGTGTTCGTGCCCTTTATAGGTGCACTGACCGTAGCGTTAAGAAGCCGTTTACAAGGCAAGCCGTCTTTTAGTATGGAACGCAAAACTTTGGGTTTTTTTTACCAACACAAATCCTGGCAGTTCGCGTTTGGGGTCTTTCTTCCTCCGTGGTCAGGGGATATCTCGTTACAGTGGGCAGACAATAAGATGTTAGTGGACACTCGTCGTCGTCATGGTCAATTGACTTAAGTCAACAGATTATCTTTCTTTTTGTTTCCCATCTTGGCTTGGGGGAAACTGCTTACTGTTTGTTTAGTCCTAACAGCTTGGCCGTCACATTCATTCACAAAGTATTTTCTTAGTAACGAAGTTTTTAGACGGGAGTTTCTTTTCTTTAACCAATTTATTGTCTCAGACAGGTTTCCATGAGAGAGAGGAAACTCTCATTCAGATTCGTTCCCTTTATCTTACTTAGGCTTTCTTTGTATTCTTTGTTAAACCCGACTTAAATGACCTAATAACTTAATAACTTAATTCCGACCCAAGTACTAGCCGTCAAGCCCAAAAATACAACTAACCTGACAGGTACAACGACTGGCTTCCAACTGCTCTCTCACCTCTCAGGGCAGCTGTCTTTTATGCCTTTTCATTCAGAAGTTTCCAGAAGATCCTCGAACACTCCGAAACACATGTTAGATATCTTGGCCACCCAGATCAATGGAGACTAGCCCCTTTTCAGTCGCCATTAAGTTTGTGTTTTTGGCGAAATTGTTTATACAATAAAACTTAGGATCTTATTTTTATTTGTTTCCAGCTAGTAATGGGAACTTAGTTATCTCTCTCAATCAAAATGTTTTTCTCGTTATCATTTCTATATCATTTTTATAACAATTTATTTGTATCCCTATTATTTTCAAAATTATTACCGTTGTCGGGATTATCTTCCCATTGGCCTGTAAGAGTTATCTTCCCGCTGAGTTGTCGCTTGTTCTCACCAGGGGCTACGGTATTTAAGCGTCTGATTCAAACGCTTCACCCTCTTTTCTACCTCTCCTCGTAGGTACCCACCTGTGTTAGACACATTGTCACACCCTTTTCGGTGTGGGCTTCTGCCCCCCCCCCCCATCACTAGTAAGTGATTTTGTATGTTTACGTACTTTAATGTTATGTACATGCATTTTATTATTTATGTATCTTATCATATTTCTGTGCTGTTTACAATATAAAGAGTTGTGTCCAACAAACGTGTTGTATGTTCATATATTAACTATGAACCTTACAGCGAACATTCCGAAGCACATGTTAAATATCTTGGTCACCCAGATCAATGGAGACTAGCCCCTTTTCAGTCGCCATTAAGTTTGTTTTTTTGGCGAAATTGTTTATACAATAAAACTTAGGATCATATTTTTATTTGTTTCCAGCTAGTAATGGGAACTTAGTTATCTCTCTCAATCAAAATGTTTTTCTCGTTATCATTTTTATATCATTCTTATAACAATTTATTTGTATCCCTATTATTTTCAAAATTATTACCGTATATACTTGTGGATACTTTGCACCAGTGAATACGTTACACCCCTAATTTATGGTTTTTCAAAGTGGGTATTTCCGGTTGAACTGCAGATAGGCCGCATTATAATCTGTCTAGTTACACAACCTATTCTAACATAAAACTTATCAAATATTCACCTTTGTTTCAAGACTTTGCTTACAAATGTTACATCTAGAACACTTTGCCATAGACTGTGATGCATAATGTAAACATATAGAAATAATGATGGCGTTTCTTAGTACTATAATTGTAAATGAGCCTGGGTAAAAAAGAGGGTAACAGTCAACTCAATAATAAAGAATTAATAATTTTTACGAAAGGCTTCGAAAGCTTTCAAATGCATATTGTACACATTTCGCATCATTGCAATCGCCAATCGTTGCAACAATGATAAATAAAAATTAATGTATTGTTATTTTTACATTTACTAGCAAGTATATGTTCTTCGATATATATATATATATATATATATATATATATATATATATATATATATATATATACTAGCAAATATATGCACCCTCCGGGTGCAAGTATTTAAGTTTTAATGTTATAAAGTATTGTATTAAATTAGAAAGGCTAATGAAACTAAATAATAATGCAGATAAAAAGATTTGAAACAGAGGGGGATATAATTGAAAAATAGAACAATTGAAACTTACTCTTCCATCACTTTCGTCTTTTATTGTAATTTTTTTCTAATTCAAGTATTTAGTTAAAATAGGCAGTAAAGAATAAAATTACTGTTATTTTTCTTGTTAATGGATTTCTTTTAAGCTTCATTGAAGAGATTTTTGCTTATATTCATTAAGATAAAACCAAACAATTAGAAATCAATAATACTAAGCACATATTTATTAAAATCACATTTTTAATATGAATATGCAAATTAGCCTTCCCGTTCACGCTGTAAACCGCTATTTTGTTGTATATATAAATATAATTGCATGTTGTTAGTATGTTGATATGGTCAACAGTGGCTTCGGCCTCTGGACCATTGATATAATTAACAGCATCGATCCCAGGGGGCCATCCCCCCAGGCAACACTGCCCCCTTGATTTAAAGGGGCAGGGCTGGGTTTATTGCCCAGTGCCTGAGGCGCCCCCCTTGAGGGGGAATGCCGATGGGATCGACGCAATTTTTTACCCGCCACCCCATGAGCTTCGGTTTGTGGTGGTCCCACATAAATAGGGCCTTGTGCCTGACCGTACAAGGGGTACGTGGAAAATATCATGTTGATATGGTCAACAGTATTAATAATGTACAACAATTTTATTAATAACTGTGGTTAAAATAAAAATAAAATCATGGAGAATGTGATGTCAATAACTAAGGGAACTGTGACTTGAGTAGTGATAGAGTTTCGGTTACAGACAGAAAAACCCACAATCTCCATTATAATAAGAGATGTCAAATGGATATTCTTTGTTTTTCAGGCTTTGAAACACCTGCCTAGCTAATATCCAATTACATGGTAAGTCTGTTGTATTTCTTAAACATTAACATATTTTAACTCGGACATCCACCATCTTATCATGCTTTCGTAATCATGAGTTTTGTAACAGAAGACATACACTATTCAACAAACCTCTAAAACCAATAGAACAATTCACATACCTAGGTAGTAATATCTCATCTACAGAAAGCAATGTTAATACACGAATAGGAAAGGCATGGTCAGTCATAAACAAATTATCAGTCGTATGGAAATCTGATCTCATTGACAAGTTAAAGCGACAATTCTTCCAGACTGTAGTCATATCAGTGCTGCTGTATGGCTGCACCACTTGGACTCTAACGAGCTGCTTTGAGAATAAGCTAGATAGTAGTTGCACAAGAATGTTGCGTACTCTCTTGAACAAGTCGTGGAAACAACACCCCCACAAGGAAACAGCTGTACGGCCACCTTCCACCTATCTCACAAACCATCCGAGACAGACGGACAAGGCATGCTGGAGACTGCTGGAAGAGCAAGGACGAACGCATAAGCGCCGTTCTCCTGTAAAAGCCAACACATGGACATGCTAATGTGGGCCGCCCAGCACGGACATACCTTGACCAACTCTGCGAGGATGCTGGATGCTGCGCAGAGGACCGCCCTGGGACAATGAATGATAGAGATGGTTGGTGAGAGATTGTCATGGATATCCGTGCTACTTGCGTGACATGGTGATGATGATGATGATAATGATGATGATGATGATGATGATTCTATTTGTATCTCTTGTAGTATTAGAAGAAATAAACATTTTCTTCAGGGTAAAAAAAAACACAACTTCATGTAATGATGACGTTCTGTTCAATAAAAGAACAAAAGTAACCGTTCCTCTTTTTGCGACAGGGATGGGGGTGCGGGTACTCTCTAAAGACAAAAATCAATCTATCAATCTCTATTCATATCTATCTATCTGCCTATCTATCTCAGTATGTTCATATATATCTATCAATATGTCTCAAACTCTTCCTATCTATCGATCTATCTATCTATCTCTGTTCAGTTCGTATCAATCTATCAATCTATCTCAAGCTGTTCCTATCAATCTATCAATCTCTGTTCATACTTCATTTATTAATAGATTTTCCTACAACGTTGTAGGACACGATCGTTGTAGGACACGATAATATATTTAGCAATTTTTTTTTCTTACTGCAAAAAAAAGTATCTACCCCTGGGGAAAACAATTAACATTAAGCGGCAATTTTACCGCAACAATTTTCTAACGATCAACTACTCGTTGTAACTTCATTCATAATTAATCGTTTGTATACGTTCAATATATTTTCTTGTTATGAAAATAGACTCTGACCCATTTGCTGTTCGGTGAACATGTGAAAAATAGGTTTGTTGAAACTACTAGAAAAGTTATTTATTATTCGTTGAAGGCCGTGGTGTAATGGTTAGAGTCGTAGGAAATGGAATCGTGGACCCGAGTTCAAGTCCTGGACGAAGCTACAATTCACATAGCGGGAAAGATATGAATCCAACTATTCTCCCTTAAGGATATGGGTAGATAATAGGACAGACTGGGCTCTTTAACCTTGATTAGGCAACCAGTCTAGAAGAAGGAAAAACTCTGAATTCAAACCTGGTTACAGTAGTGATTTGAATTCAGAGTCGTTTTTTAAGGTTCATGCCTACTTAGTGATCTATTTCAAAAGAAAAACATTTTTTAGAGAATGTGAAACATAGGTTCGTTGAAACTAATACAAGAGTTTGAAAGTTGTTTTATTATTTGTTGAAGGCCGTGATGTAATGGTTAGAGTCGTAGGAAATGAAATCATGGAACCGAGTTCCAATCCTGGACGAAGCTACAGTTCACATAACACTAATACCATTGGCAAAGATATGAATCCAACTATTCTACCTTCAGCTATTGGTAGATAGTAGGGCGGACTCGGCTCTTTAACCTTGATTGGGGAACCAGTCAAGGAGAAGTAAAAAGTCTGAATTCAAACCTGGTCACAACTATAATAGTGTCTATTTCCTATCTTACACCCATGACCTTATGGCAAACTATGTATATTGTGTAATGGATTTCCTATCGTAATTCTATAATCAAAAATATATGATATCTGTTCCCTCAGTGACTTCTTGGCCACCCTGTATATCAGGTATATATCTATTAATTCATATATATATCTATATATATATATATGTGTGTGTGTGTGTGTGTGTGTGTGTGTGTGTGTGTGTGTATTTGGGCAGCATTCTTTCATTTATACATGTAGAATTAAACAAAAGACACATCTCCTGTTTAACAATTTCATTTTTTATCTTTTCTAATTTTCTGGCCAACTTTTTAATGTTTGGGTGGAATTGGTGGATAAGTCCACCAAAGTTCAGTTCCCAAGTACTTTCGGCACTTCGAAGTGCTATCATCAGGGGTGATGTATTCCAGTTTTTTTTTATTTGTTTTTTTAAATTATATTAATGTTGAGGCTGGAAGGAGAAGAATTGGTGAGAAATGTGTTATAAAAAAAAAATACTGAACTTTGGTGGACTTATCCACCAATTCCACCCAAACATTAAAAAGTTGGACAGAAATAAGAAAAGATAAAAAATAAAATTGTTAAACAGAAGATGTGCCTTTTGTTTAATTCTACACACACATATATATATATATATATATATATATATATATATATATAGATGAGAGGTATCCAAAACTTGGTAGTAAGGGATGATTCTATATGTGATTTTTAAGACACTCATACTTATTCAGACTTATTAAATTTTCATAGTTGTTCATTTGAAATGACTTCCTGTCACCATACTGACAGTCTTTTAATGTATACATTTTGTAAAAAAAGTTTTGAGGAGGAAGAAGATTCTACATTGAGAAAATTTTTCTGTTATGCAATTCAAATTATTGATGATTATCCATCTGATGAGACTTGATTTGGGGAGCTTTGTTAAATCAACTTAGATTTATATAGGCCCTAATTTTGGTCGAAATAAATTTATTATGGAATAACAGTGTTGAATTTTTCCTTCCTTTTAAAGATATATATATATATATTATATATATATATATATATATATATATATATAGAGAGAGAGAGAGAGAGAGAGAGAGATCGTTATCTATATGTCCACGAAAACGTTAATTATTTCCACTGACATAAATATATTCACATTTTGGCTGTCTCTGTATTTCATTACACTCACTTTATTCTATGACAACGAAGCCGATTCCAGTCCAAGTCTGAGTTGGGCGAATGGAACATTCCCATAAATCCAATCGTCTCAAGCAAACGAGAAAAAGATGGATATTTATTGCCTGTTGATTGTTACAGACTTCAGGCCAATAGAAATCTTATCTGACCTCCAATTTGTTTTGGTCTTAACTACTATCTGGATTAAATAATATCTCAGCTCAGCTTAGAAAAAAAACAGATCCATGACTTTCTTGCTGGTCAAAATATTTATCAATGCATTGTCTCTCATCCCTTCCTTTGCGTTACGGAAGGAGGAGGCTAACCCAGGTAAGTGAAAGCAAGTGAGTCTTTCCTCTTGCCTTCTCATGATTTCGATCAACACATGGCTATAATTGAAAGTGACACGACACTTGTACGTTTTATTATTTGAACTCGGTCCGTAATATTTTTTCCCTTCTTTTTAACAAAAATGTTATCAACGAATTGTCTCCAAACTCACCCACCCAATTTGAGTTTTGGAAAGAGAAGGCTAATTTTTAATCAACACATGGCTATAATTGAAAGTGACAGTGACACTTGTACGTATTATTATTTGAACTCGGTCCGTAATATTCTTTTTTCCTTTCTTTTTAACAAGGCTAACTTTCAATCAACACATGGCTATGATTGAAAGTGACTGTGACACTGGTATGTTTTATTATTTAAACTCGGTCCATAACATTCTTTTTCCTTTCATTTAGACAAAAATATTATCAACAAAATATCCCCCCCCATTTGAGTTTAGGAAGGAGAAGGCTAATTTTCAATCTACACATGGCTATAATTGAAAGTGACTGTGACACTTGTACGTTTTATTATTTGAACTCGGTTCGTAATATTCTTTTTTCTTTTCTTTTTTAACAAAAAATGTTATCAAAGAAATATCCCCCCCGATTTGAGTTTTAGAAGGAGAAGGCTAACTTTCAATCAACACATGGCTATGATTGAAAGTGACTGTGACACTGGTATGTTTTATTATTTAAACTCGGTCCATAACATTCTTTTTTCCTTTCTTTTGACAAAAATATTATCAACAAAATACCCCCCCCCCATTTGAGTTTAGGAAGGAGAAGGCTAACTTTCAATCTACACATGGCTATAATTGAAAGTGACAGTGACACTTGTACGTTTTATTATTTGAACTCAGTCCGTAACATTCTTTTTTCCTTTCTTTTTAACAAAAAATGTTATCAAAGAAATATCCCTCCCATTTGAGTTTTGGAAGGAGAAGGCTAACTTTCAATCAACACATGGCTATAATTGAAAGTGACTGTGACACTGGTATGTTTTATTATTTGAATTCGGTCCGTAATAATCTTTTTCCCTTCTTTTTAACAAAAATGCTTTATTTTAGATATGTATTAATTGGCTTTTAGTTGATGATAAAGTAATAAACAATAGCAATGATAACTCTGTTCTATTAAATGGGAAGAAGGATTTAAAGACTTAGTGTTCATATGTGGCCCTCATGACAGTCATGTGTTGTGAAAATACCCTCGTTGGGTATATACACAATAGTTCTTATATAAACAGAGAGAGAGAGAGTAGAGAGCACCAGAGAGATAGATATATAGACAGAATCAGTTTAGAAAATTTGAATTCAGTTTTTCTTATTTGACTGGTTTCTTTAGCAAACAGCGATGGAGTCAAAGTTTAGGTACCGGACATGTTTTTTCCCCTCTCAAATTGAAATAGACGACTAAGTAGGCCTGAGTTTATTCTAGTAGTTACCCGGTTTGAATTCAGAGTTTTTTCTTCTCCTAGACTGGTTGCCTAACCAAGGATAAAGTGCCCTTTGCCAACGTTCTGGAAGTTGTTTTATTTGGTATGTTTTGTTTTGTTTTACGGCATATCAACCTTAGTGGGTCATTTAATGCCGATAAAGTTTTGAAATAAATCAATTCTTAATGGATAATACAATTTTTTATAAATACATTTTTCCATTTAACCCATAGATGGGACCCTAACAGGTACTACCACTCCGGGTCAGAGTGGACCAGGGAGCAATGGTGATGAAGGGGTGCTCCACATACCCCAAACCTCCAGAACTGGACCCTCGCCATCAGATAGAGTTTAACGTCATTCCCAGGACATGTAGACCCGCAACCACCGCCTTCTAGCACCCATATGATAAAAAGGGATTGGGGCTTGCCATAAGGGCAATAGGTTTGGGGCAATCATATAGGTGCTAGGGCTTGACGTGACCAGCCGATTAATCGGAGGGGGCCTATCCGACCGACCGTCTAGCCCAAGATAGGGCCAAAGTGGAGTATTGCATGTCATGAACTGCTCATCCACCTGGGCTCCATCCTTAAGCATCACGGGTCGCCACCCACGGCCAACAGGTGGCCCCATTATGGGAGTCTTACCTCTCTGCAGAGGTGCAGCCGGTGCATTCTAACGCCCCAGCCGACAGGGCGGAAGTTGTTTTATGCTGTTACTTTGTCCCGCACATGACTTTTGTTCCAATTTTATATCTGAAAATTGTAAAATTATTTTTTAAATTAAAATAGATCCATAAGTAGGCCTGAGTCTATTCTAGTAGTAACAAGGTTTGAATTCAGAGTTTTTCTTCTCCTAGACTGGTTGCCTAACCAAGGTTAAAGAGCACAGTCTGCCCTACTATTTATTCATAGCTGGAGGGAGAATAGTTGGATTTATACCTTTCCAAAGGTTATTAGCGCTATGTAAACTGTGACTTCGTCCAGAAATTGAACTCGGGTCGACGAGTGCATTTCCTACGACTCTAACCAGTACACCACCGCGCTTCCCCTACTGTATACGGAAAGGGGGATCCCTTTAATGAAAAATTGGGATATAGTAACTCTAAAGATATTGAAAAGATAGACAAATACCTAGACCTTGCTAGAGAACTGAAAAACTGTGGAATATGAGGGTGAAAGGGATACCAAATGTATTTGATGCTCTTGAAACGGTCAAGGAATTGGAAATCAGCTAGAATACTCAGGAGAGTCCTGGAGATCTGAGGAGACTTGTTGTCACTTCTTTATATTTTTCTTCTGGTTGCTAATAGTTAGAAAACTAATCTACGATATCTTTGTTACCATTGGTTGGTTGGTTAGATCTTACGGCATATCAACTAGGTCATTCTTAAAATCATTTGATTTATCAATTAAATAATTATCAAGATAATAAATCTAAATAATTTTCTTGATAATAAATCAAAATAATTCACAATGAATTATTTCTTTTTTTTTTTAAGTGCACGTCATTTTAATTAACTTTAATTTCTAACTAGATCAATCAAGTCATTTTATAATTTAATAAAAATAGACAGTTCATTCAACTGTAGCATACGGAAATCTAATCGATTGCAATGGAGTTGTCAGAATAATAATTAATTAGAATAATTCTCTTTAGATTGTCATTGTCTAAAAGAACTAAAATTATTAAATTACAAAAAGATTAATATTACCGGGTACTCGCTTGGTTACCTTATTTTAAGATTGACCTCCGCGACATAGAGTTACCTGGTGCTTTCTATAATATCACAATTTTTGCCCAAGAACCCAATTAATCAATCAATCAATCAACCTCTCTCTCTCTCTCTCTCTCTCTCTCTCTCTCTCTCTCTCTCACACACACATACACACACAGACACACACGTTTATATATACATATACATACAAATACTTTCACACATCCCATACCTAATATCCCACAACAATATATCCTAACCCTAAAAATATAAAAATGCAGAAATTCCATGAAAACGCGTATTTCGGCCTAAAACACGACGAGGAGCCGAAGACTAATGCTGTGACGTAATATCATCATTTATTTATTTATTATTTTTTTATTCTTTAATTTTCTTTAAGTTGCACATGACTTTCACGATCAAAGTCATGCAACATTTCGAACGATTACCATGATCGTATTTCGGATGAATTACGTCACACAATTTCGAAAGAAAATTAACGGCTAAAAAAACGCCAAATCCATTCACTTCATTTAATTACTTTTTTGCCCTCATATACAGAATTTCATTTTTTTTTTTCTGCAGGCCGTCTGATATACCTTGGAAAAGGGTGAAAGTTCACCCGAAATATCGGAATTGATCAAACCAGGAACAGATTAACAATTGAATATTAAAAATCTGATTTTTTTTCTGTTTTTCTTGTTTTTGTTGGTTTTTCCAATGCTTCAAAAGACAAAAAAAACAACGTTCACAAGAACATAACATACATAATTATATATATATATATATATATATATATATATATATATATATATATATATAGCACCATATTAGAACAACAAAACAGTAAACAAAGATTCTTGACATAAAAACACAGACATAAAAATCCTATCCTTAATAAAAAAAATTCTATTCTAGCAATAACATACGTAAATGCCTTTAACCCCCGTCATTACCTATATAACCACAGACACACACACAGACACACACACAGACATATATATAATAAAGTAATAAAGCATATATATATATATATATATATATATATATATATATATATATATAATGTCAACGGACAATTCTTGTCTGACGAGTTTACCCTCTATCCTTTCCGATTGTCTTTACAATTGGAAAAGATAGAAAAGAAACTCTTCAGACAAGAACTGTACGTTGAGTTCAGCAAAGCATGCATAAAAGAAAAAATGCTGCCAATATATATATATATATATATATATATTATATATATATATATATATATATATTTGAACTCAACGGACAATACTTGTCTGACGTGTTTCCTCTTTATCATTTCTGAATCATATTTAATTTCTTTATCATATTCTGAATATCTGAGGAATTATAATTATTGTACACAGTATATATATATATATATATATATATATATATATATATATATATATATATATTATATATGTGTGTGTGTGTGTGTGTGTGTGTGTGTGTGTGTGTGTGTTGTATTGTGTACAATGATTATAATTCCTCTTATCAAATATTGAGAATAAAAAGTTATTTATTGTTCCAAATTCCGCCTCGTAATCAAATAACCTTTTGTGATTTCCCTAATATTATATCACTGAAAACAGACGCCATTTTGGCAACAGACTAATACGTTATTGAATTAGGAAATTTATGTAAAAAAATTTTTAATAGAAACTTGAATAACTTCGATGACATTTTGACAGGTGAGAGAATTGAGACCAATTTATTAGTTTTAATTAACTTGAATCTAATAACTTATATTAATTACCTTGTTTCGGTTTTTATTTATATACACTTTCCTGCCTCATCGTTGTTATTCTAAGGGAATTGACATTATAAACTTATCAAGTGTTATACTGAAATAAACTGAAAATTACAATTTGCTGGTAATTTTGCCGAGTGTTTAATGATATTTCTATTTCAGAGTAACAATAAAAATACATAATTAAAAAACTTTAAAAAAACGTAAAACAGTCCACTTTTGCAGTTCTTAGGTCAGAAGAGTGTTTAAGTGAATCACTACACAACAATTTTAGAGACACTCTATTTGGTAATTTCCACCTTTAGTTGGCTAAATTCCTAGCAAATAAGGCAATTAGAGTAACCTCCCTTGACTTTAACTTTGAAACAAGCCGGTAGCCATTTTGAATGTCTCCGTTCGAAATGCGAAATAAACAAATCTTAGAAAGTTTTTCGAAAACAATACAACTGCATGCTTTAACACAAAAATATCATAAACTGTCTTCTTAATAACAATTAAGTGCAAATCACTTGTGGGATAATAACAATTCATCTTAATATTTCAATCAATAGTTGTTCTATACGATTCAACCAATACTTATTATAGACGATAAGATAGAAAATTGGTTTGAATGTGATGCTAAAAGGGTGAGTATAGGAATATTCGTCGAAGGTACTCGTTGGATAATAATGATTCATCTTAATATTTCAAGCAATAGTTGTTCTAGATGATAAGATAGAAAGTTGGTTTGAATGTGGTGCTAAAAGGGTGAGTATAAGAATATTCGTCGAAGGTAATCGTTGGATAATAATGATTCATCTTAATATTTAAATCAATAGTTGTTCTAAACGATTCAACCAATAGTTGTTGAAAATGATAAGATAGAAAGTTGGCTGGAATGTGGTGCTAAAAGGGTGAGTATAAAAATATTGCTCGTAGGGTGATAATGATTCATCTTAATATTTCAAGCAATACTTGTTCTAGATGATAAGATAGAAAGTTGGTTGAAATCTGGTGCTAAAAGGGTGAGTATAAGAATATTCGTCGAAATTGCTCGTAGGATAATAATGAACCATGCTAATATTTCAATCAATAGTTGTTCTAAACGATTCAACCAATAGTTGTTCAAGATGATAAGACGGAAAGCTGGATTGAATGTGGTGCTAAAAGGGTGAGTATAAGAATATTCGTCGAAATTACTCGTTGGATAATAATGATTCATCTTAATATTTCAAGTAATAATTGTTCTAGACGATTCAAGCCATATTTGTTCTATACGATAAGACAGAAAGTTGGCCTTTGTCTCTTATTTGACAACAGTTGGAAAAGACTTGACACTAAAGATTATTAATCAGGTTAATTTGTATTATCAATCAACTTGTCTAAGTTTCGGGTCTTGTATTAATTTTACGCTTTCACGAAGATGATAATCTGATTGAATTGATTTATACAGATTTCAGGGCCAATCTGGACTTTGAAATCAATGCAAGTATCTCCGGATTTATCTTGAATTTCTTTCTATTCTTTGTTCCATTCCCAACAATCAACTCATCATCATTGTTATCATCACTATGAAATACTTTAAGGTAAAGTGCGGTACAAATGACTTTTCCGAATTCATGAAATAATGATAAAGACTCCTGTCAATATTAAAGATTTTTCGTTTGTTTTGAAGAAGGAAACTATCTACCTGTCGTGATGATTACCAGGAGCGTGGGTAGATATAGTGAGACGGACACCCTTTTACACCGAGAATTGAGATAAAGTTAATATTGATGAGACGGAAGCATACACAGATTATATATATATATATATATATATATATATATATATATATATACTAGCAAAAGTACCCGGTCCATGACCGGAGTAATTTTTTTAGGAAGACCAGTGAGAAAAGGAGAAAACAGGAGTAAGAGAGAATAAAAGGAAAATATTTTATTAAATTTTTAAAAATCGCCGGGAATTCGTATATTACAATGTTTTATTTTTTGGGAAATGCTTTTTTTGGTTTACATTTAAGATATTATTTTTAAAAATGTAATCCTAAACTTGTTTTAAAACATAATTTTATTTGAGAGAGACGAACACAGAACAGAGAGAGGGTGAAAGAGAGAGTACCTAGCCTATTGAGTTAAAGTGAAATGTATTAGTCTAATTCATTTCCATTTTTGACCCAATTTTTCCTTACTGTGAAGAGTTCTAGAAATTGGTTGATTTTTGTTTAATTATTAAATTAAATCCCTTAATTAGTAAAAATCAAAAACTAAATTTTGTGTGTTTTTTAGTTATAAACACATTAATGTGTCTGCGAGATTTCGAATCAGAATGACAAGTCAACACGTACATACCAGAAACATTCTTATATATATATATATATATATATATATATATATATATATATATATATATATATATATGGAAATACGATGAGGAAATTAATCCGACAATATGTGAAGAAAATGTTTTGAAAAGATATAACAGACACAGGATGTTACGATCAAAGGAAAATTTTTAATATGTCTATACTTAAGTATTTCGGTTTATGATAAACCTTCATCAGGACAATGCAAAATAATTTTCTGTAAGGGAGAAAAATGAAAAATCTTAAGTGTATAGTGATTGTATTCACACATTCACTAGACACTTAAAATTTTTCATTTTTCTCCCTTACAATGATTTATTTTGCATAGTCCTGATGATAAACCGAAATACTTAGGTATAGACATATAAACATTATCCTCTGATCGTAACATCCTGTGTCTGTTATGTTTTTTGAATTATATATATATATATATATATATATATATATATAGAGAGAGAGAGAGAGAGAGAGAGAGAGAGAGAGGAGAGTGTGAGACAGAGAAAGAAAGAAAAAGAAAGAAAAAGAAGAGGCCGGAAATAGATAGATAGATATATAACAATAAATTGAAAATAGATTTGATATTGATAACAATGGAAGTATATATATACATATTATGTATCTAAAGACAGAAAGAAAGAAAGAAAGGAAGAAAGAAAAAAAAGAAAGAAGAAGCCGATATAGATAAATAGATAGATAGATAGATAAAAATAGATTAAAATATATAGAGAATAAATTCAATATTGATGAGAATGGTAGCATACACATACACTATGTTTATGTAGTATATTAAGAAAAATGAAAAAACACAGGTTTAAATGGGTTAAGTGGTGAGTTTATTGGCCGACGCTGCAGTGTTTCGATCAATTAATTAGATCGTCTTCAGGGCGTTTGTTGGCATATGGAAGGTGATAAGAAATTATTTATCACAGAATAACGAGAAAAGCGAGTGGTAGTTATTGTTATTCAGTCTGTTTAAAAATGTTTGAGGTTTGAAAAAAGGGACAGTTTTAAATATGACGTCAAATATTCTCTTTTATGGCGTGAGCATGGGACGGTGTAGGTGTGTGCATCGAAAAGAAACATTGTGCATTTTTTAGGTGTGTGGTTGTGTGTGTGTGTGTGTGTGTGTGTGTGTATAAATTTTTTGCCATGAACGACACTATGTTTATAAATAAATAAATAAAGACATACTGTGCTTTTATGTAACTGGTTGTAGGGTCTTGTTTCGTGACTGCTATTAAAAGGGATTCTGTTTCCCTCTTAATGTTTCCTCTGCATAACCATGTCAATGTTATCTCGTGTGCAATTTAGTTTATCGCTTGAAATAGCCATGTAATTACTTCCCTTCTCACGTCAAGCCCTAGCACCTATATGATTTTCCCAACCCTATTGCCCTTATGGCAAGCCCCAACCCCTTTTTATCATATGGGTGCTAGAAGGCGGTGGCTGCGGGTCTACATGTCCTGGGAATGACGTTAAACTCTATCTGATGGTGAGGTTCCAGTTTTGGAGGTGTGGGGAATGTAGAGCACCCCATTCATCACCATTGCTCCCTGGTCCACTCTGACCCGGAGTGGTAGTACCTGTTAGGGTCCCATCTATGGGTTAAATAGAAAATGTATTTATAAAAAATGTATTTTTAAAAAATTGTATTATCCATTAAGAATTGATTTATTTCAAAACTTTATCGGCATTAAATGACCCACTGAGGTTGATATGCCGTAAAACAAAACAAACCAAACATAACTTCCCATCCCCTTTTTCTTTACGACAATTTATACTTCCTGCTCTTGTTTGTCCTTGTGTTATTTTTGTTGCAATTTTTTCTTCTGTTTTTTCTTTTGTGTGTGTGTGTGTGTATTCACTAAGTTCCTGGACTTCTACATCAACACAATCATCAGTACCGCTCTTCTTTCTTCTTCTCTCTTAACAGAATCTGTCGAAACAATCTCTCGGGTCTAACGTGTTGTACATGGTCAGCTGTTTTCTCGTAAATAATTAGATGTCTACTCGAAATAATATCTAGAGAAAAGATCTGTAAAAATTGAAAAACAAGGGGATAGACTCCCTCTCTGTCTGGCTGATATCGATTTTCGGCCACCCCGAAGACTTTACTTACTTAGTTTGCATACAAGACGTGACCCACACTACTTAACACTATTACAATAAGATTAATAAGGAAAATAGATATGTTGAAAGAAATACCTGTAAAAAAATAATTGACAATGTTTCATCTGAGAAATTCACACAATTTGAGACTAGCGTTCGGATAGAAACCACAAGTTCGATACCGGCCCTCGCCAACTCAGCGTATGAGTAGCAGATTGATTTGTGCGGTAAAGTAAGGGACTGATGGTAGGTGTGGCGCTCCACCTCAGACGCAAAAACAATCTCCTTGGTTTGGCGCTAGTGAAAAGTGGATAGAATCCCTCGCTGATTGGCTGATACCGACTTTAGGGCACGTTGACGACTTTACTTACTTGTAGCTGTAAATGAAAGGCTATGTGTAAATAATAGAGCAGATAGGGCTCTTTAATCTTGCTTAGACAATCAGTTTAAGAGAAGGAAATTTGAATTTCGTTTGTTTTGAAGAAGGGAACCATCTACCTGGCATGATGATTACCAGGAGCGTGGGTAGGTATAGTGAGACGGACACCCTTTTACACCGAGAATTGAGATAAAGTTAATATTGATGAGACGGAAGCATACACAGTTACACACACATACGCACACACACACACACACACACACACATATATATAATATATATATATATATATATACGTTGACGACTTAACTTACTTATAGATGTAATGAAAGGCTATGTGTAAATAATCGAGCAGATAGGGCTCTTTAATCTTGCTTAGACAATCAGTTTAAGAGAAGGAAATTTGTGCGCAAGTTATAATATATATATATATATATATATATATATATAATATATATATATATATATATATATATATAAAGGAAATGAATCCGACTGTATGAGTATAGATAAAAGGATATGAAAACAACACAATATGCTGTTAAAGTGCAAACATTTTATAACATATTCATAGCTAATATTTAACAATATTTCGATTTTATAAAAATCATCTTCAGAGCTTGTTTATACTCCGTACTATCAAAAGCGGAGACGAAAATCATATGAATTCAAAACCAAAACCTTGAGGCTGCAAAAAAAAAATGATATGAATTCAAAACGAAAACCTTGTTGTTGTTAAAAAGGTATGTGTTTCAAATATTAGCACTTCCGCCGCACTTATCTCGGTCACCGAATCATGTATCTCTTAATGTAACAGTTTTTGAAAAAAGAAGACATATTCCAAGTTCGACACTACGAATTATCTTATTCAAACAGGATGAGTATTAACCCCGTTGATGGTAGGCCTGCAACGGATTTTTAGAAAAGAATTTTTATTTAGTGCTCATATTTGAAACTAACACATAACTTTTATGCAACATCAAGGTTTTCGTTTTGAATTCCTATGACTTTCGTCTCCGCTCTTGATAGTACGGAGTATAAACAAGCTCTGAAGATGATTTTTAGAAAATCGAAATATTGTTCAATTTTCTATGAATATGTTATAAAATGTTTTCACTTTAATAGCATATTGTGTTGTTTTCATATCCTTTTATCTATACTCATATATATATATATATATATATATATATATATATATATATATGGTATTAGTGGAAAAAGTAACTTACCAGTGAAAATGGTCACAGTGGTTAGTTGATTCACGTTTCACGATGATAAGGCAGCGATATAACAAATACAAAGTGCTCAATACGTTAGTAGAGCAAATTTATTGACATAAATGTACACGGGAATAACCTACTCGAGTTTTACCATAAGGATCTTCAGGGTTAACAATCCTCATCATTGTCATAAACCTTTAAAACAATAGCAGAAAGTGGATTTCTAACAATGTTTATATTTTGATCCTTTGAAAAAAATGCAACTTCCGCTCTTTTCGAATTTTTGAATTTAAAACCAGCGTTCTTCGACCGCAGACCTATAATCAACCGTTTATCGCGAAAAAAAAAACATACACGTGTAATCGAGTGCCATTAATCAATATCTTCATTAATCCAGTGGATATAACCCTGAATATCCGTATGGTGAAACTCAAGTAGGTTATTACCGTGTACATTTATGTTTAAAATAATAATAAATATAATAATATATATATATACTTTCTTTGGTGTGGTACCAAGTTTCTTGGTACAAGGTGATTCTATGCTGGTCCTATTCTCTACCAGTAGTTTGCTGTAGAGTTCAGGTTGCGTATGAGAGCTCAATGTTTAATTATTGTAAACAGAGCGAGTGGAAATGGTCCATACCCATAGTATTTAAGGCCTTTTTATTCATATATATATATATATATATATATATATATATATATATATATATAATCAAATTCTTGCCATGATGATCTACAAATCGAATCTATTAGTAGATATATCTAACTCATTAGGATTAACTTTACTATTTGCTCTACTTAGGTATCGAGCACTTTTTACATTTTAGCTTTAGACAATCCTAGCGGTTTACATACATATTTTTCTATGTGTATTTTTTTCTCTTGTGGTCATCAGCAGCTGTCAGTCTGGGCTGAAGAATTAATTGATACATATTTACGGGATATGTTTATACAATCACCGGAGAACTCAAGTCTGTAAACAAGAGACGAGTAACGACTTACGCTAAAGGGTGAAATTTCAATTAATGTCTCTCCAATAGTGCTCTTCCATGGGAGTTGGGAGCATACATATCAGTCATCCACAGACACGTGTTTCGACTTTTTAACAGCTACCTCTAGCCGGGATCGAAACCCGGCAGAATGTTCGTCTGCCAAGTTCCTTATGAGTAGAAAAGTTCGGCTAAAAACAACAATGATAAATACAATCATCCATAAAACAAAAGAAATGTTTCAAGTGTTTGTATTCGACAATTGTTATAGGTGATATAACCTATGGACATAAATGGAATGCGCCGACGGCTGCTATAAGCAATAGGAACAATTGTGGCTTGACACGAAGCAAATGCGAGTCAGCTCGTAACTGTATTGGTCGGACGTAATCTCCACTTTCTTCTTGACTGTATGTTACATCTTACTCGTGTGGAGGGGTTGTTAAATATGTGTACCTTTCCCAAGGGTATTAGTACGAAAGTGAACTTAATAGCGTAACTGGAATTCGAACTCGTTTACTACGATGTCGCAGTTCAGCACATTAGCCACTACAACACGGGTTTCCCCTTCGTAAATAAATGTACAAGATTTAAATTCTAAAACTCCGAAAAGAAACTGATAATTAATATTTTTTAGTAGTTATTCACGTTTAATTGAATATTACTAAATTAAGTTTATAATTGGTTCTTCAAGACGAGGTTGTAAAACATTGCATAGCATTTATTGCTTAGTTAGGACTAACAATACGGGAAGCAAATAAAATGTTTGAAGAGGTGAATAGCTTAAGTATCACCCACTTAAGTTTTAAAAAATTATTATTATTCATATTTAATCAAATATTTCAAATTAAATTTCTACTCTTTTGTTGAATACATTTGTCTAGTCATTTGTCTTATTTTTTACCCTTAAAACACCTCAACAACAATAAAAGTTAGATAAGCCGAATATTTAAAAGAACTCGCAAATTTTGGCAGTGAAATTGAGAAGAGAATATAAATCTAGAAAGTTGAGATGATGAAAATAAAACCAAAATGCAATCAATGACGCCTTTACTTATTAGGAATCCCCAAAATCAATTTGTATTTTCAGGCAGAAACGGTGATAAGAAAGTGCCAAGTCAGTTCCTATTTGCTTCTGCTCAATTAGATTCTCGACAAAAATAAACCGCGTTGGAGACGTTTTAAGAATAAACATTTGAGGCGCCGATAATGTAATGGTTATTGTTGGAGAGAATAAATTCGGCGAACCGAGTTCAAATTCTTAAACATTTTTTTTTTTTCAAATTTTTTAAATAAATTATTGATGACTTTTTAGCTGTAACCTGAAAATAATTAGAGGGGTAAAAAAGAAAAGGAACTAAACGAATTTATTTTTATCACTTTAACACAACAAGCAATTGAATTTAATTTTTTGTCATATATACAAAAGTTTTTGAAAAAAATAGGATTCAAAACACTCAAGTTTAGGAATACATTTTAAAAAATGATATTTTAAATATAAACAAAAAGAAAAATATTTCCTAAAATAAACAAACATTGTACTATACGAATTATCAGCGATTTTTTTAAAATTTGATAAATCATATTCTCTCTCTTACTCTCGTTTTCTCTTTCTCACTCCCTCTTTGGTGTTCCTAATTTTTTCATAGTCCGGTCATGGTCCGGGTACTTTTGCTAGTAGAATATATTGCATTTATTATTATTCTGTTTGTTTATTGATTTTAACGGCATATCAACCCGTCTGGGGTTATGTCATGCCTAACGGTTAGGAAGTTATACATATCGTGTATTTATATTTATACTTTTTAGTAATTGGTTTTAAAAATGTGTTAGCATTATTGGGGATTATATTGTATGGCATTGATTTGTTTTATGTCTATATTCTATGGTATAATTTTATTTCCCTCAAAAAAGAGAGAATATCCTCCATGTTGACATTTTCAAACAGATCTTTCATATTGTTTGCTTTAAAATAACAGTTTCTGATGTGAGCCAAAAACCTGCATTGCATGAATAAGTGTTTAACTGTCAAAGGTGTTTGACATGTTCCACATTGTGGTTGTTGTTCTTGTTTGAGTATATTGGGGTGCGTTAGCTTTGTATGACCAATGCATAATCAGGACATAATGACTTGTTCCTTTCTAGACTTCCTTAAAGTTGGTCTCCAGCCTCCCAAATTGGGTTTGATTAGGAAGAGTTAATTGTGGATGTTGTTATTCCAGCGGTGTTGCCATTTTGTATTAAGGAATCTATTGATTTTATGTTTTAAATCAGTATATTGTATCTTGAAATTGTCGGGGATCAAATCTAGAGCCGATTTAGCTGCGGGGTCAGCTCTTTCATTCCCGCTCACTCCTATATGGCTTGGGATCCAGCATATCATAATCTCCTCAGAGTTAGATATCAAGTCTAATCTATTCAGGAGATTAATGATGAGATGGTTTTATATTATTATTTTGAATTCAAAAATAAAATAAAATAATGATAGTAGAAAATATGTATAAAACGTTTTTAAGTATACAGAAGAACGTCCGTAGTCAGGGCAAATATGGAAATTATAATGTAAATCTAACCTAATGCTACATCTATAGAAAAACATTTTTAAAATGGAGTCTTCCTCAGTTATCTTCTTTTGAATGGTCTAAAAATTCAAGATAATATTTATCTTTTGCAAGTCTCTCTAGCATACGAACTGTAATTCCTTTCCCAACTAAGCACGTTACTCTCACTTCAAATAGCAGTCGTCAGATTTCACTTGCCGTCCAAACACTTTCTTCCTCACTCGTCGTGTCAGCAACAGTCCGTCTTATTTCTGCTCGTTCGGCTGTGCTTATGCAAATTCCGATATACTTTATCCGGGTCTCTGCTAACATCACCTCAGCTACGAGGAGGTAGCGAGTTCGAATATCCGTAGCCACTCGCCACACTCTTCCCCCTCGCACAGGTCAAACATATCCTGACGCGCTTTGTTTGTGGGGGGATGGGAATCCGCTTGTTCATAGGGCTGCCTTTCAATTTCGTCACATATCTATATATTAAGTAGGTGTATATATATATATATATATATATATATATATTAAATTTTTACTTGAAGGCACTTACAAACGCATGTATCGCATAAAATTCGATACTTTTTCTTATAGAAAATGAACTTGACAAGTGTAATCCCAGTAAAGGATGGCTCGATGTGTAGAATACCGTACAGACTGTTTCGACTTTATTAAGTCTCATCAGCGGTATATACTAACGATTTCCCTCCGACAGAAATCGAAACCGGGACTTCAGCAGACGCAGTGAAACACTAGTGAAACACTTTTATCGCCTCGGCCACAGTACACAGCTGACCATCCTAGCGGAATTAAGCTTGTCAAGCGATATATATATATATATATATATATATATATATATATATATATATATATATATATATATATATTATTGAATATAACTGTTTATACAGAGGTTTTTAGGAGCATTTACCTAAGGTTTCTGGCTTTTGCCTTCTTCAGGATGCTTATTTCATGCCTCTAATGTGTTTGTAAACAAGAGTTTGTTTACAAACACATTAGAAGCATGAAATAAGCATCCTGAAGAAGGCAAAAGCCAGAAACCTTAGGTAAATGCTCCTTAAAACCTCTGTATAAACAGTTATATTTAATACAGCTCTTACATTTGTAATTGAGCACTTTTTTTCCTTTATTTCATCTCGGAAAAATTACCAATATATATATATATATATATATATATATATATATATATATATGACGTGGACAAACAATATGTTTGAGATGGCGATAGCCGACAATTTTTGGGAGATTATGTGCTTAATTGAAGGCATACCTAATTTGTAAATTAATTAGGTATAATCAAATGAATTAGGAGTGCATATCGGTTTAAATGTAAGGCGTAAACAAATCGAGAAAAAGTCAATCTCTATATGTACATTTCAGCCTATTAGGCCTCATCAGCAGAGTTATAGACAGGACAGTGCTTTGTGCGTTATTCGACCCTATCTGATAACCATATACACTATAACTCTGCTGATGAGGCCTAATAGGCTGAAATGTACATTCAGTTTCACCATAAGGATCTTCAGTGTTAAATCTACTGGATTAATCAATATATTGATTAATGGCAGTCGATTGCACGTGTGGGATTTTTTTTGCGATAAAAATAAATTAATAAATTTGCTCTACTAACGTATTGAGCACTTTATATTTGTTATATCGCTGCCTTATCATTGTGAAACTTGAATGAACTAACCACTGTGATTATTTTCACCGGTAAGTCAATTTTTTCCACAAATACCATAATATATATATATATATATATATATATATATATATATAAGAAATTTATCCAAAACTTGGTAGTAAGGGATGATTCTATATGTGATTTCTAAGAACATCCAGTATGTATAAATACAGCGAATCTTTAAATCACTGAAGAGAGCTCAATGTATAATAACCTTTTAGATTATATACAGAGCAATATTTATCAATAAAGGAAGGAAGAACTCAATACAGTAATCCCATAATAAATTTATTTCGACGAAAATTGGGGCCCATATAAATCTAAGTTTATTATGGGATTACTGTATTGAGTTCTTCCTTCCTTTATTGATATATATATATATATATATATATATATATATATATATATAGAAGTGACAGAGAGAGAGAGAGAGAGAGAGAGAGAGAGAGAGAGAGAGAGAGAGAGAGAGAGATAAGACATGAAAAGCAATTATGTGAAGTCTTTATATATTTATTGTTAAGTTTCGCTCTGTTCTAACCTCATCAGATATTCATTATCTGCAGGTTTCCAGAACGGGTGTCTCATCATCGGTCACAATTTTATGTCATACCCAAGACACCATTTTTTCTGCTGTCTGCATATTTGAGTAATGTTGCAAACATCAGAAAATAGTTTAGAAATTACAACCAAAATCAGTTGTACCTATAAATGACACAGTAGGTAGGGCTTTTAAAACCATTTACGTTTTTGGTTTGTTTTTTTTTGTTGTTTTACTCTGTTTTTATTAGATATAATTTCAATTAGATTATCAGTGAAAAAAATGGTACTCTTTGCGGAATTCCGTCCCAGCCTGCTGCCTCAAAATCTTCTAGCCGGTGGCTGCTGAAAAAAACAAAAACAAACACCAGCTACGATTGAAGTCCGTAGCCGAAGCGGTGTCACTTGAAAAAAAAAAAAACAACCAACTTAGGGCGTTTTTTTCCAAACCCCCTACCTCCTACCCTACCCCCCCCAGTTAAAATTAATTGTATGCAGGGTGACCCAGAAAAAACAGAGCCCAAATTGTTTATTCATTTTCCCATTAAACTAACCCTAATTCTAATTCATTTAGTTAAATTTAATATTGAAATTTTAATATTTTAATGACCGATCCTACCTATGTCTACAATTGATTTTTTTTTTTTGGTTTGTTTTGTTTTACGGCATATCAACCTCAGTGGGTCATTTAATGCCGATAAAGTTTTGAAATAAATCAATTCTTAATGGATGATACAATTTTTTTTATAAATACATTTTTCTATTTAACCCATAGATGGGACCCTAACAGGTACTACCGCTCCGGTTCAGAGTGGACCAGGGAGCAATGGTAATGAAGGGGTGCTCCACATTCCCCAGACCTCCAAAATTGGAACCTCACCATCAGATAGAGTTTAACGTCATTCCCAGGACATGTGGACCCGCAGTCACCGCCTTCTAGCACCCATATGATAAAAGGGGATTGGGGCTTGCCATAAGGGCAATAGGGTTGGGAAAATCATATAGATGCTAGGGCTTGACGTGACCAGCCGATTGATCGGAGGGGGCCTCTCCGACCGCCCGTCTAGCCCAAGATTGGTACGTTTTTGGATTGTACATTGGACGATTTGGACAATCTCATTTTTAGACAGAGGGTGTTGCAGGATGATAACATACGGAATATTTAGGAACGAGTGCATTATAATACTGATTTGCGTCTGATTGTGAGGCTACAGTTCTAGAGCTCTGGGGGAGTGGGAAGTACCCCCTTCATTGCAAGTACTCCCAAGTCAACTCTGACCCTGAGTTATGTATTAGATTCACATCTATATGAGAATTATTCACATTCGATTGGAATATTTGTGGACTGGATGGACTGGCTCATAGCCTTATAATAGTCGACGTAGCAGTGATAGAGACCGGAAAATTATATTCGGACAATAGTGTAGATAACAATAAAGATGAGGACAAGAGTCCGAATAGTCCAAATGATACTAATTATCAAGCCTCATCTAAAAAATTTCAGAGAAATAGTGCAGATAACAATAACGATGAGGACAATAGTCCGAATAATCCTAATAATACAAATTATCAAGCCCGACTTCAAAAATTCAGACAAACATTCACCCAGCTTGTCAATTTTCAATCATATAGATACATGATGGATTGGAAATAAATAAAGGATAATCTCTCGGTAAGAAGTTAAATGTCTTTTCTGCCGCGAAAACACTTGGTTAAACGTACCAGCTGTTATAAGAAAACTACGAAGAGCTATTGGTTTACCGAAGACTAAATTAACCTTTTCAAACTCGAATGAGTGAGTTGGTATAAAACAAGTTTTGTTTGATTTGGTTTGGTATGTTTTTCGGCATATCAAACTCAGTGGGTCATTTAATGCCGATTAAGTTTTGAAATAAAGTAATCATTAAATGGATACTCAATCTTTTTCTATAAACTCATGTTTTTCTATTGAACTCATAGATGGGACCAATTCAATATACATTGCAAATTGTTTGTGTTAACAATAGTTACATGAAGCTATGCTCTTTCATGAGCCCCAGTAGAGGATGATAAATTCCAGTTTCACTTCAGTGAAGTGAACCTGTTAGAATTTCTCGCTGTCAGCGAACAGACCAGAGACAGGCTAATCAATGCCACCAAGGAAGACAAAAATTTACAAAAGATCATAGAACTGATCAAACAAGGCTTCCCAATGCGGTACAGAACCCTTGAACCTCAGTTGAAGCACTTGTACAAAGACTACCTGTCAACTAAGAATGGTTTGATATTTTACAAAAACAGAGTCTTTTTTACCTGACTCAATGAGAAATTATATGAAGAAGAAGGCACACACAAGTAATCTAGCTGTCGATAGCAACATGAGACGGGCCCTAGATACAATATTCTGGCCTCGAATGAGGCACGAACTCCAAGAGAGTTACATGAATTGTGAACAGTCCTGCAGATATTCTGCATAAAACAGAAAAGAAACAATGATCCCAAGAACAGTGCCAAAATACCTATTCCAACGTATTGGTCTGGATACCATGACACTAGATGGAAGGAAATATCTAGTGTGCATGGATTACTGCAAATTGTTTGTATTAACAATAGTTACATGAAATTATGATGTTAACTTAAGGTTATTATTAGCTACACGAAACAATACAACTGGAGTAGAAAGGACCATTAATAAATAAAAAATAATTGCTTAAAACATTATTAGTAGTAGTATTAGATAGGAATACTTGAGACCATATGAAAGAACTGACTCTGCAGCTAAATCGGCTTTACATTCGATCCCCGACAAATTCAAGATTCCATATACTGACATGAAACCCAAAATTAATAGATTCATTTATACAAAATGGCAACAACACTGAAATGATAATAACAAAAGTGTAAGTATAGATACACAACACATATTACTTTCTAACCCGTTGGCATAAAATAATCCCATACGGGTTGATATGCCATTAAAAATCAACCAACCAACCAACCAACCATTAAAAATATATATACCTAAAAGTTACTCTTCTAAACATTATTCTAAAGTCGGTAATTTTCACCTTTAGTTGGCTAAATTCCTAGCATAACATTGTGCGTGCGGATTATCTGAAATGAACTTAATCGTTATTAAGAACACATTTTATGATATTTTTGTGTTAAAGCATGCAGTTGTATTGTTTTCAAAAAGTTTCTAAGATTTGTGTATTTCGCACGGAGACTTTCAAAATGGCTACCGGCTTGTTTCAAAGTGAAAGTCAGTTGGCTAAATTCCTAGCATAAAATTATTTGAAATAAACTTAATTGTTATTAAGAACACATTTTATGATATTTTTGTGCTAAAGCATGCAGTTGTATTGTTTTCGAAAAGTTTCTAAGGTTTGTGTATTTCACACGAAATTTAGCCAACTAAAGGTGAAAATTACCCTAAAATCTAAGGGAAAGAAAATGTATTTGCTGTTAGAAGAAAGCCTTCGGCAGATCCTTACAGAAAATTCTCAAAATTATTAATGCCGACGCCATCCTTGTTGAAGAATAGTAGTGGTACTATGTATCCCATAGTTTGGGCAATTCTTTTTGTCTTCTTTTGGAGTCCGTCGTAGACGACAATGACGTCACTCTATATCTTCATTTGTGGACCCTCTGGTGGCTCATTAGTCCAATTCTGGACTTGCAGATGCGGTCACACACAGGGGAAATTCCCATCTACATATAGTTGGCGCCACTAATAAAAAAGATCCATGAGAATTTTATAAAGTACTAACCTGAAATGGTACGGGACAAATTCTGAGTCCAATCGGATTCTTAGTTTACAATTTATAGTTATTTAAGTGAAGCTACTTTTCAAAACAATGGAAAAATCTGAAATTTTGTGTGTTGATAAAGCATTTCTTTCTGATGGGAATAAATACTGTTCAAGCAAAACAATGGCTTGATAAGTGTTATTTATCAAATAATTATACATTTATTCTATCAGAATTCATAGACAAAAAACGCAAAAATAAACGGAACTAATTATTCTGTTTATTTTATAGATAAACTTATCCCGTAAACTTGTTTTGAAATGGTGGATGGGTAATCATATTGCTTGTCTTGGGTAAGAGTGTGAGTTTTGTTTAACGGCATATCAACCTCTGTGGGTTATCTAATGCCAAAAAAGTGTATTTTTGATTGCAGTCTTTAAAGTAGTGGTTCTATAGAAGCATTCAGTTGTGTTTTGTTTAACGGCATATCAACCTCTGCGGGTCATTTAATGCCGAAAAAGTGTATTTTAGATTTCAATCTTTAAAGTAGTGGTTTTATGGAGACATTCGGTTATGTTTTTTTATATCTTGTTGAAAAGGTTGCTTTTTTTTGTTAGAAAATTAAAAATGTTTTCAGGGTTTGTATTCTTAAAGATGTCCCTCAGGTTTCTTGCTTGATAGTAATTAGTGCGGATATGTTTAAGGCTGTTACAATTTAGAAGGATATGTTTGGTTGTAAGTTGTACTTTGCATGTTGGGCACAATGGGACATCCTCCCCTTTTAACAGGTACGTATGGGTAATATGGGTGTGCCCAATACACAATCTGGCGAGTATTACTTCTCTTCTAGTACTTCTGTGACCTTTCATTAGCTTTTTTAAATTTAGTATCATATTTTTTATATCAAAATTTAAATACTTGCACCCGGAGGGTGCATATTTTGCAGTTAAAACAGCACACTATATTTCTTCTTTTTTCAAGTCACCAATTTAATTTCTATCAAGTTTAAAATAGAAAACATCTCTACACTAGAAGTGTGTGTCCTGGGTATGATGTAAAATTCTAACTGATGGTGAGGTTCCAGTTCTGGAGGTATGGGGAATGTGGAGCACCCCTTAATCAATTGGCTCTAGACGGAAGTTTGGAGAGCCCCCCATCCGATCAATCGGTTATTCACATCAACCTCTAGCACCTATATGAGTGTCCCGACCCTATTAGAAAGCCCCAACCCCTTTTATCATATGAGGGCCTAAAACATTATTGCAACATTACTGGGGGTCTTCATGTCATTGGTATGACGTAAAACTCTAACTGGTGGTGAGGTTCCAGTTCTGGAGGTCTGAGGAATATGAAGCACCCCTTCATCACCATTACTCCCGGCAAACAAAACAAAGCAATACATTGAAATATATTTAACGATTTCGTGTCAATTTCTTTGGCAGGCAACAGCTCAGCTTGTCTACAAGACTCAAGACAATATGGTCTCGTCTTTGGAATTGGCTTTCCAATTGGTTATTTGTCATCATTTCATGCAGAATATTGGCCGGTCAAGGGGTCACTATCCATCACTTTGTGAAATAATTGTTATGACAAGCTGGACAGTCTTTCTCCTGCTTCGGTCAGCATGGACATCAACGAACTTTGACCACTAGAATTGCCCAACCCACTACAGATAGGTCATTAAGGTCCTCCATTGTCTAATATAGATTCAGAATAATTTTCACTAAGTTTTGTTTTTATCGCTCAACAGAGTTTAAAAGTAAATTTTGATTGTTATTTACATTTTCCAGACTGTTGTTCTTACCTTCATTATTAAAATGATATACTATTTACCACGTACCCCACGTGTACGGGTTAGGCACAAGGCCATATTAATGTGGGACCACCCAAAGCCAAGACTCATGGGTGGCGGGTGCAATAAATGCGTTTATCCTGTTGATAGTCCCCTTTAAGGGGGCGCCTAGGGCACTGGGCAATAAACCCAGCACTGTCCCTTTAAATCAAGGGGTGGGTGTTGCCTGGGGGGATGGCCCCCTGGGATCAACGCTGTTAATTACTTCACCGATCCAACGGCCGAATCTCACTGGACCCCCGGCTGGGACGGGTAAGTATTATAAATCATTTGATTATTATATATACAACGCGTCGACCGATGTGCCCTTCGGCCTTCTTCAGGTGTTTCTTGTCGAACGAACCCTTACCGGTAACCCTCAAGTCGAACTCAGGAGCCTTTCTATCGTATTCAGGAGCCTTGGGGTTACTTCCAACTAGTCAATAGGGTTGGGGTAATCATATAGGCGCTAGGGCTTGAGGTAACCAGCCGATTGGTCGGAAGGGGCCTCTCCGACCATCCGTCTAGCCCAAGAAATGGTCAGTGGAGTTTTGCAAGTCATATACTGCTCATCCACCTGGGTTCTATCCTTAAGCATCACGGGTCGCACCCACAACCAAGAGATGGCCTCATGGGTGGAGTCTTACCGCTCTGCACACGTTCAGTCGATTCATTCTAACGCCCCAGCCGACAGGGCGTATAAAACAAGTAACTAAAGACGAATTAAAGACGACAAATAAAATCTATATTTGATACTGCTTTACCTAAAAGGATAAATAAACAAAAAGTGGTTTAATGATATTAAAGTAAAAATACAAACGAATATCGCATCTTGAAATATCAACAATAGACAAATGATAAAGAGCTTAATGAATATATATATATATATAGTAATTTTTTTTTTTTTTACTTGAAGGCACTTACAACGCATGTATCGCATAAAATTCGATACTTTTTCTCATAGAAATTGAACTTGACAAGTGTAATCCCAGCAAAGGTTCGCTCGGTGTGTAGAATATCGTACAGACTGTTTCGACTTTATTAAGTCTCATCAGCGATATATACTAACGATTTCCCTCCTACAGAAATCGAAACCGGGACTTCAGCAGACACAGTGAAACACTAGTGAAACACTATATCGCCTCGGCCACAGTACACAGCTGACCATCCCAGCGAAATTAAGCTTGTCAAATGACACTACACGCCTCTACCATAATAGGTAAAGGGGGCGTTTTTGAGAGAATAATAACAACAAACATATATATATATATATATATATATATATATATATATATATATATATATATATATGAGGAGTGGAAGATTTGAATAAATCCGACAAAATGTAGTTGGGAATAGAAAAAGCACAAAGCCGCATAAATTTAGTGGATATTTCGCCTTGTAGGGACCGTGTTTGTTTGGTGAGTGTGTGGTTGAAGAAGATCCGAGTTTTGATCCCCACAATTTAAATGTATAAGACTACGGAAATGTAGTTTCCATAGAAAACAAAAGAAGACAAAATTGATAAAAGAAACAAACTTTATATACATTAATTTACAAATGGTATATTCAATTGTTATTTCAGTTGTGTTGCAGACTGTATGTGTATGTACGTAGTTGTGTTTGTAAAGTGCTCATGTATTGTTTATATTTGTGTGATTGGATATGTCAAATTGTAGCAGTTTTGATAAAGCAATGTCTGTAAATGAAACCTGTGTTGTATTGAGTAGAGAGAGAGAAAATATGAAACGAAAAAATAGACGGACCTATTGAGTCGTATTTTTTATGTCTTCGGACAGCGTCTTCTCTCCATTGTGTCGAGTTAGGGAGAGCTTTCGCTCCGTCTGTCGAGTTAGGGGGCATTTGCCCCAACTGAATCTTTTCAGCTAAATGGGTCTTTTTATAATTGTTTTGTAAATGTCTACATGTTCCTTAAGCTAAAATATTCATCAAATATCAGGTGATTTGCAATGATGCAATATCGAATGATTTTGGAATCTGTGGAATTCTGATGACATAAATTATCGGATGATTTTGTTACATTCCGATGGCGTACATATTTTCAATGGAATTTAAACCATTGTTTATATTGTTGCTAAAATATTTCTAAACTAATATTTATTCGATTATCATTTGTTTACCTAATTCTAAACTTAACTTATACAATTGAAAAATTACTTGTTTTAGAAAACTTAATTATTTTAATGTATACAATTCCACATGCACGTAAATACGGGGCCAAATTCCCCATAGCCTCATATTGCAGAAAGCTTTGTCAGTTTTATTGAACATAGGTTGTATTTTCCCAGTACCCACTCGTACCGGGTCAGGCACGAAGGCCCTATTTAAATTTTAAAGAAAAATTGCGTTGATCCCGTCGGCATTCCCCCTCAAAGGGGGCGCCTCAGGTGCTGGGCAATAAACCCAGCCCTGCCCCTTTAAGTCAAGGGGGCAGGTATTGCCTGGAGGGATGGCCCTCTGGGATCGACGCTAATAATTTACCATCTCAACGGTCCAGTGGCCGAAGCACACTGGACCCCCGAAGGATGGGTTGGGGTGGAATTTATTGAACAACAGGTACTCGTACATTTGCTTTTACTTTTTCACCTTTTCACCATAAAAACAAATGTATGAGTACCTATGTTCAATAAAACTGACGAAGCTTCATTCAATATGAGGCGAAATATCCACTAAATTCATGCTGTTTTCTGCTGTTTTATCCACACTTTCCTCTATTCCCAACTATATATATATATATATATATATATATATATATATATATATATATATCGCAGTTACCATTAAATCCATTATTACATGGGAATAAAGATGGGTGTGTAGCACACACGCTGTATCAAAAATGGGCACTACCCAGCTATAAAATACATAACGATGGTAGGAACGAAATACCCTGAAGATTCGCGCTACTGCGAGAAACTTAAGTAGGTAGTTTTTAAACCATTCGATTTTAATCGTACATATATATATATATATATATATATATATATATATATATATATATTTGTATATGTATAAGTATTAACTTACCGGTGGGTATAAGAACGGTCGTTGGAAGCGCACAATATCCAGAGGTTAAGGTTGAGAAAAAACAAATACAAAGTGCTCAATACAATGTAGAGCATAAATTTATTTT
>CM042182.1:335821-338321 GCA_023376005.1 Doryteuthis pealeii | reverse complement strand
TCGTATTTTTCGTTTCTTTTTTTTTTTCTTTTCCTTTAACTTTGTTATTCTTGTTTTCATAATTTTTCTTCTTCTGAACAATGAGATTTTCTGGTGATACATTTTCTTTTTTTTTTAGATTCCCTGTATTTGCAAAATCCGTCTGATGAGGCTCGACCCATTTTTTTGTGTTTTTGGTCGAAATAAAAATATAATGGGATGATGCTTTGTTAGGTTTATCTTTCTTTGAAAATATAGGAGCTAGAGTTTGACGTGGCCATCCAATTGATCGGAGGGGCCCTCTCCGACAGTCCGTCTAACCTAAGTAAGGACCTAAGTGGAATTTTACATGTCATGGACTGCTCAGCCACCAGGATTCCGTCCTTAAGCATCACATGTCGCCACCCATGGCCAACAAGTGGCCCCATTGTGGGGTTTTACTCCTCTGCAGAGGTGCAGTCGGTGTATTCTAAATTGTTTTCTCTGGTATGGCCACCCTCGTCATCAACCTTTTCTTCGAGACGTTTACTATTATTATACACAGGCTTGTATATGGAGGCGCGTGGTGTAATGGTTACCGTCGTAGGAAATTGAGACGACGGGACGAGTTCGAATCCTGAGCGAGGCTGTTTACATTTCAGAGAGAGAGAGGGGGGTGGATAATAACGAGAAACGCTTGGAGAAAAAGCTAGATGGGAACTTTACAAGAATGCTGCGTGCTGTCTTGAAGAAATCCCGGAAGCAGTACCTCACAAAATAGCAACTGTACGGCCACTTACTGTATATAATTTAATTTATTGATTATTATCATCATCATATCGCGCTTTCAGCGCGGATATCCATGACAATCTCTCTCCATCCGTCCCTATCGCTCATCATTCTCGGGAGGTCCTCTATGCAGCATCCTGCATCCGCACAGAGCTGATCAATGTACGTTTTTGCTGGTTGGCCCACACTGGCTTGTCCATGTGCTGGCTTCTACAGGAGGACGTCGCTTATGAGTTCGTCCTTGCTTCTCCAGCAATGTCCCGCGTGTCTTGTCCGTCTTACTCTAATGGTTTGTGTGATATGTGGCAGGTGGCCGTACAGCTGCTTTCTCGTGGGGTGTTGTTTCCACACCTTGTTCAGGATCACCCGCAGCATTCTTGTGCAGCTCCCATCTAGTTTATTCTCTAGTCGCTTAGTTAGGGTCCAGATGGTGCAGCCATACAGCAGTACTGATATGACAACGGTCTGGAAGAATCGTCTCTTTAACTTGTCTGTGAGGTTGGATTTCCATATGATCGATAGTTTATTTATAGCGGCCCATGCTTTTCCTATATGTGCACTAACGTCATTTTCTGTGGAGGAGATGTTACTGCCTAAGTATCTAAATTGTTCTACAGAGTTTAGGAGTTTGCCGTCGATGGTTGAGATGTCGCTTTTGTTTTTGAAAGACATGAACTCGGTTTTATCAGAGTTCGCGTACAGGCCGACATTTCGTGCTGCCTTTTCTAGGCAAAGAAGTAGGGATTCGATCCTCGTATAAGTATATACGTTTGCACCTACAAGAGCATACAGTTTGGTTGTACAGTGATCGCACATACTAAATCTGCCCTCATCCAAATCGTATCGTTCATACGTCAACTATACCATTGTATCAGCCAACCACAACTCATATACGTCACTATTTCATTAGCAATACATAATTTAAATAGAGATTTTTGTTACTGACATACTAATGTAACAATAATAATATGACAGCCAAAGAGATCCTGGAAGTGAAGGATATTATTAGATTTGATCTGTGAGCACTTGTGTTCTCATAGTTCAGTCGGTAAAGGAGCTGTGGCGGATAATTATGCTACCCAGAGAGCAAAAGGGGACATTAGCCTCACCAATAATATATATTTTATTTCCTATCAGTTTTGCTTGCTCGCCCTCTGCCAAAGACTGAAAAATAATTGTTAGGAGAAGACATAGAAGGCTGAAAAACCTAGCAATTTGTTGTGAGAAGACACTTAAATTAAGACGGGAGAGGGATATATATATATATATATATATATATATATATATAGGAAAGATATTGAGACACCATTATAGATATTTATATACACTGAATATATATATATATATATATATATATAAATATATATATATATATATATATATATATATATATATATATGGAGAGAGAGAGAGAGAGAGAGAGAGAAAGAGAGATGCTATATATATATATATATATATATATATATATATATGTGTGTGTGTGTGTGTGTGTGTGTGTGTGTGTGTGTGTGTGTATATTTCAAGACAGTATATATATATATATATATATATATATATATATATATATATATATAAAGGGTAGTTGTGTGAATATGTATGCCCGGAGGAAACTTTAAAAAATAAAACAATTAACGACAAAGTAAATTTATATACACATTAAATATCACTAGGGCTTGGTTTTTGAGCAAAAATAATGAAGGCTTGATTTATATACGAAAAGATAATTTTAAAAAAATTTAGATGATTACAGATT
>CM042182.1:325821-330821 GCA_023376005.1 Doryteuthis pealeii | reverse complement strand
TACAAACACAGAACAAATAATTAACAAGACAAACTCACACTAAAAAAGGAGGGTCAGAGTATAGCCAACGCAGCAAAGTCAGTCTGAATATTATTCAGCTAGTTGATCTACTTTAATCGTAGGCTATTTTATAGCGTATTCTACATATTCGATGGCAGGATAAAATGCCGAACACGGTCGTGCTGGATTGCGTCGACATGAACAGCATGTTCTCCATTTTCTGTGAGAGGTGCCTTCGCTGGCTTGGACATGTCAGGAGAATGGAAAATGAACACACCCCAAAAGATCTTTTGTGCAGTGAATTAGTAAAAGACTCCTGATCGGTTGGTTGACCACGCCTACGATTTAAAGATGTCTGCAGGAGAGTCATGGGGATATGCCATATTGACACAAACACGTGGGAAGTAGATGCAAAAAATAGAGCGGTCTGGAGACTTAACGTTAAGAAAGACACGGAGAGGGGTGAGCCGGAGAGGAGAGTAGCCTCGACAGCAAAGAGAGCCAGAAAGAGGGAGAAAAGCCAGTAGCCCCAGAAAGCATCACAGTTCGTGTGCATTCAGTGCACCAAAGACTGTCACTAAAGAATTGGCCTACAGAATCACTTACGCAGATGCAGATAATTTTTTGGACACTACGGCATCGTACTTAGTGGATGGAAAGGTGCCATCATTTTATGGCTATAAGCCAGTCCATCTGGCCGAGTGTTGAAGGGGTGTTAGCTGCTCTACAACAAACATAGACAGGAGTATCTCTGTGTTTGATTGGACCTGAGAGTAAGGACAATGAAGGAGTACGCTACCTCCCCAGATCTCCAGAACTGATGTCTTAATATCGGGTGTAATTTAGTGTCATACTGTCGATATTTAACACGTACCCCACGTGTACGGGTTAGGCAAAATACTCTATTAATGTAGGACCACTCACAAACCGAAGATCATGGGAGACGGGTACTAAAAATGCGTTGATCCGGTCGGCATTATCCCTCAAAGGGGTCACCTCAGGTACCGGTCAATAAACCCAGCCCTGCATCTTTAAATCGAGGGGCGCAGGTGTTGCATGGGGGAATGACCCCTGGCATCAATGTTAACTTATGTGGTCCAGAGCCGAAGTCACCGGACCCCCCCCCCGGTCGAAACTTGATACTGTCATACTCAAGAAAGAAATAAAGTTAGACATTTTGTGGCTATCTCTAATGACACCGGCTTGAGTCGTGCGTGTCTTGTCATTTGCCATATCAAAATGTCTTTTGCTAAATCAAAAAGCTATCAGTATCAGAAACTAGAAATAGAAAATGTAAACCTTAAGACATAAGAGGAAATTAATTCATTTATCAAAATACCTTACAAAAATAATCTTAAAGGAAGAAAAAAAAACTTGTCTGAATTTGAGATAAGATGAGGTTTGATAATTTGTATTATTTAGATTTTTCAGACTGTTGTCCTCATCTTTATTATTATATACACGTTTCAGCCAATGTGCTCTCTGAAATAAAAATCGCAATATGAGCAAGGTAAAAAGAATATGACATACTAAGTATAAATGTAAAATTCAAGGTAAAAAAAGAGCATTAAGTTTATAGGTTCCAAAAAATTCACTCAGAATTGTCCAGTTTTGAGATTATTTGGATTATTGTCATCATCTTTATAGTTACTAGCAAATATATGCACCCTCCGGGTGCAAGTATTTAAGTTTTAATGTAATAAAATATTGTATTAAATTAGAAAGGCTAATGAAACTAAATGGGAAATGCAGATAAAAAAAGATTTGAAACAGAGGGAGTATAATCGAAAGATAGAACAACTGAAACTTACTCTTCCATCACTCTCGTCTTTCATTGGTTTTTTTCTAATTTAAGTATTTACTTAAAAGAGTAAGTAAAGAATAAAATTACAGTTATTTTTTCTTGTTAATGGATTTCATTTAAGATTCATTGAAGAGATTTTTGCTTATATTCATTAAAATAAAACCAAACAGTTAGAAATCAATAATACTAAGCACATATTTATTAAAATCACATTTCTAATATCAATATGCAAATTAGCCTTTCCGTTCAAACTGTAAACCGCTATTTTGTTGTATATATAAATATAATTGCATGTTGTTTGTATGTAGATATGGTCAACAGTAATAATAATGTAAAACAATTTTATTAATAATTGAGGTTTAGATAAAAAATCAAATCATTGAGAATGCGATGTCAATAACTAAGGGAATTGTAACTTGAGTAGTAATATAGTTTCGGTTACAGACAGAAAAACACACAATCTCCATTATAATAAGATATCCATGTTTTGGCCAATGTGACTTCCAGCCTTCTTCAGGTATTTCTTGTTGAACTTAGGAACCTTCTTGGAACTTGGAACCAAACCCTTAATTCAATTCATAGGGGTTCTCATTCTGTTAACCAGTTGGACATATGGTGCAATGGATATAAGGGTTTGAGTTCATACAATTCTAAGTGTATTCAAGACTAATGTAACTCTGGGTTAGGGGTAATGAACTTTGACCCTGAGACCATACCCCAAAATCATCATCTGATAAAAACTTAGCTAATGACAATGCAAACTAGTCTTCTTGTTCACACTGCAAATATTTGCTGTGTGTATAAATACAACTACATGTCACTAATATGTTGATATGGTCAACAGTATTAATAATGTACAACAACTTTATTAATAATTGAGGTTTAATTAAAATAAAATCATGGAGAATGTGACGTAAATAACTAAGGGAATTGTGACTTGAGTAGTAATATAGTTTCGGTTACAGACAGAAAACACACAATCTCCATTATAATAAGATTATTATATTAACAAGAATATTTACCCTCCGAAAATAGCAGGATTTAAACGCCTAATAGCATGGGGCAAATCTATCTCATATTTTCATAGAGACACCGTTAATAAATAAGATTTATTCTATATATTATGTTTATTGTTCACTCCTTTTGAGTTTTTGGTTCGTTTGTTGGTTTGTTGGGTTTTACAGCACGTCAACTCCTTGGTTATTTTATGCCGAATACTTCTATTGGTAATTTGGTATTCAAAAATGATTAATGCCGGCAAAGTTTTAAAAATAAATTCATTTTTAATGGATAATACAATTTCGTTTATAAACTCATGTTTTCTATTTAACACATAGATGGGACCCTAACAGGTACTACCACTCCGGGTCAGAGTGGACTAGGGAGCAATGGTGATGAAGGGGTGCTCCACATTCCACAAACCTCCAAAACTGGAACCTCACCATCAGATAGAGTTTAACGTCATTCCCAGGACATGTAGACCCACAGCCACCGCCTTCTAGCACTCATATGATAAAAAGGGATTGGGGCTTGCCATAAGGGCAATGGCTTTGGGAAAATCATATAGGTGTTTTGAGTTTTTCACAGCAGCGTTAGCTGATGGTACTTCACTAGAGTCTGAGTGACAACAAGTCTCCTCGGGTCTCTAGGGCTCTTCAGATTACAGCAGTGCAGTATTCTGGATGGTCTTAATACTTTCTCTGATTTCCAGATTTTTCAATATTTTTTCAAATCTTTTTGGGACCGTTCCAAGTGCACCAACTACAATTGGTATCACTTTGACTATCATATTCCATAGCTTTTTCAGTTCTCTGGCAAGGTTCATGTATTTGTCCATCTTTTCGTTATCATTATTATTATTATTATTATTATTATTAGCAAGAATATGCACCCTCTGGGCATAAGTATCTAAGTTTTTGTCTGTCTCCGTCTGTCCGATCTCTGGTTTGCTTTTTATTAAGAATATATCACATCTTAATTATTCATCAAATTTCTCATCCGTTTTTCGTACGTCACCAATAAACAGCTGATTTTTGTGACGTGAATAACAGCATTCCATCCTTGGATATATTATATATATAAGATGAATGACGAAAGCAAAATGCAAGAACGAATAACGCATCACGTAAACACGAGAAAAAAGTTTAAAAACTGTCCATTTTTCAAAAGTCAACGTCTCTGGCGACTAATAACACCGAAAAAAGTGATATTCAGAAACCAATAGTTAGACAGACTTTTCATTTATATTAGTTAATATGAATAAATAATAAATATATATATATATATATATATATATATATATATATATATATATATATATATATATATATATATTTGGTATTCCTCATCTGTAAATAATCTTGTTGACACTCGGATTATTTACATTAAAAAAAATTAAATCCCCCCCCTAAATTCTCTAAAAACATTTTTCCTTCCTTTCTCTTTCCTTTCGTATCTAAAATCTAAACCATGTGACAAAATACTCAAATATATTATTTACATTATTTAAAAAAAATTACAATGCGTATAACGTATAGTTGCATCCACAACATATACATAGACAGAATTTGTTAATTATAATTGAAATAATCTAGCAAACTCGGCGAATACCGCGTGTGACGTGTGGAACACTGTACAACTGTTTCGACCTTTTTAGGTCTCATCAGCAGAGTATACCTATGATAGTTTCGTTTGCGGCGTGCCAGTGGCCTAGGGGCAGAGTCTCTGACTCTGCATTCAGGGTTCTCCGGTTCGATCTTTGTCGTAGGTATACACAATATATATATATATATATATATATATATATATATATATATATATATAAGAGAAGAGAGAGAGAGAGAGAGAGAGAATGACAGAATTAGTGATACTACTAAATATATATTATATATAAATATATATATAGTGAATATATATTGAATATATATAGTGAATATATATATATATATATATATATATATATACTGAATATATATACATATACATAGAAAGAGAGACAATTATATATATATATATATATATATATATATATTATAGAGAGAGAGAGAGAGAGAGAGAGAGAGAGAGAGAGAGAATGTGAGAGAGAAGAGCCCTAATTATTATTCACCACTGACTAATTGACCTCCAAACATTTAAAGTTTAGCGAAATTAAAACAGACTGAAAAAAAATCTCATTAAGGTAAGTTATGCGCATCTT
>CM042182.1:315911-325721 GCA_023376005.1 Doryteuthis pealeii | reverse complement strand
TCAAATTTCTAAATCAATATGCAAATTAGCCTTTCCCATTCACACTATAAAACCGCATTTTGTTGTATATATAAATACAATTGATTGTTATTAGTATGTTTGATTATGGTAACAGTATTAAGAATGTAAAACCAATTTATCAATAATTGAGGTTTAAATAAAAATAAAATCATGAGAATTGGACGTCAATTACTAAGGGAATTGTGACTGAGTAGTGATTTTAGTTTCGGTTACAGACTGAAAAACACACAATCTCCAATTTATAATAAGATTATATATATATATATATATATATATATATTTATAATATTATGATGGCAGCAAACTGCGTTTCAAGTATTGGCATTCTTGATTATACTAACAATAATAATAATTTTAAAAAAAAGGTCAACAGTTCAACTATACATCTGAAAGTCAACCACCTCCATCGTCTAAATAGAGCAAAAACTCAAAAGGGCCCAAAAGGGGCCAAATCTTGTTCTGGAAGGGGACAAGGATAAGAAACAGATACTCAACTTTAATATAGGTGAACTATAAACTGTACAAAAGTTATTATTAGTGAATAGAAATATAGTTGAAACTATATAATTGCTGTTGGCAACTATGTTAACATGGCATGAACCACACAACCCTGGTTTGTGTGATTTGTTCATTTTTGAGAATTAGATCCGTCTAATTAAATGGAAGTTAAAGCCTTTATCTTTTATCTGTTTTATTTGGCTTCCATAATTAGAGATCTCTCTATCATGGTCATTTCCATCTAATACTTTATCGTTAACCATAACCTGATTGGAATACCTGATATATTAACTGTGGGCAAACATGATGATAAAAGACAATTAATCTATCTTGTGTGTGTATATATATATATATATATATTATATATATATTAAAGGACAGTTGGCGTGTATGTGTGGTATGTCCGGATGAAACTTATGAAAATAAAATAATTAATGAAAAAAGTAATATATACTTCAAAAAAGTTCAACCAATGAAGCTGCACGAAGTGGCCTTTAGTCCTGCCAAGTCTGGCACATCTTTCCACATTTACAGGTAATTCCAGGGAGCACAGGGTATTTATAGTCCATCCCGCCGATGCACAGAGTGGTGACTGATCGGGCCAGCTTTGCTCATACAATAGCCTTCCACACTGGTCACATAGTAGACCGATTTGAAGCCCTGATTGTCTACTTTTTTTATTCTTGCGAATATCTTCTCTTCAACTGCTCATGCTGTATATGGCCGGTCTCAAAACTTTTCCGTGCCCTCCTGCACAGCTCTTCTCCACTGCCCACGGTCCAAAGACTTACTCTCACAGGTTTTCATATCGATGTCACATTTTTTCAAGGTCGACCTTGAAAAAAAATTGTATAGGTCATCCACAGACACGTGTTTTGATTTATCAAGTCTCTTCAGTGTGGCTAGACATTTTGTGAGCTACCTACAACCGGAATAGAACCTCGATCGATCAGCAGCAGTTTAACCGCTCAGCCATTTCGTCCCCCACGAATGCGAAGGGGATTTTACTGTTTTAATACACACATCTGTATGTATGTAAAGGTCGCCCATTGAGTGCTCCATTCCTTTTATAGGAGGGTGTTGCGTTTAAGCTTTAGTTGGCGGTCGTCAGCGAGGATCCCCTTCCAAAGTGCTCTAACCCTCGGGGGAGGGACGCGCGTATATAGTCATCCACAGAACACGTGTTTCGGACTTATCTTCAGTGTAGCTAGACATTTTGTGAGCTACATACAGCCGGTTGATCTTATTATAATGGAGATTGTGTGTTTTCTATCGTAACCGAACTATATCACTACTCAGTTACAATTCCCTTAGTTATTGACATCACATTCTCAATGATTTTAATTTTTATTTAAACCTCAATTATTAATAAAATTTGTTTTACATTATTAATACTGTTAACCATATCTACATTCTAACAACATGGCAATTTATATTATATATACAACAAAATAGCGGTTTTACAGTGTGAATGAGAAGCTAATTTTCATAATTGATAAAAAAATCGAATTTAATAAATTATGTGCAAGTATTATTGATTTTCTAACTGTTTTGGTTTTATTTTTAATGAATATAAGCAAAATCTCTTAATGAATCTTAATGGAATTCCATTAACAAGAAAAAATAACTGTCATTTATTTCTACTTCCTCTTTTAACTAAATACTTAAATTAGAAAAACAACAATGAAAGACGAGAGTAATGGAAGAGTAATTTCAGTTGTTCTATTTTTCGATTTATCCCGCCTCTGTTTCAAATCTTTTTATCTGTTCTTATTTAGTTTCATTACGTTCAATTAATACGATATTCATTACATTAAAACTTTAAATACTGCACCCGGGAGGGTGCATATATTTGCTAGTATATATAATACAATTGCAGCATTATCTGCAACCCAAAATAAAAATGGCCACATGTATGTAACCAAAAAATAAAATTTACAACACGTCTGTAAACCAAAAATAAAATGGCGTAAATATATATGAAGTGGTCTAAATATTCTTGGGACTGCTGAAAACTGGTTGTTTTTTGGTTACAGTAGCAATGGAATACACTTTTGTATATACAAAAGCTAATATTGGCAGTTTTAGTTGTAAAATATCCCACTAAAACTTTAGGGGCGCATACTATTACGGTTGGGAGAATATTGTTTCGGGTAGCGAATTATGGGCAATCCGTATGGCAGGGTGTTTTTAATGGATTTTTCAAACAGATTTTTTTTCTGAAATAACATATAAATATTGATTCAGTCTTTTACGGTTTTTGATCTTTATCTCTGAAGCGTGTTTGTAACATTTTATTCTACGTCCACAGCTTTTTCTTTTTTTATTATTTTATAATTATTATGCGGGGAAACTAACAAAGGAAACACAACACAAAAATAAACGACAAAAAAAAGAGAATTTAAAATCCATTTGGAATATTAACAATCATCTTAAAATCTCAGGACAAGATAACAGAGACATATTAGTCCAAAACATTCATTAAATATTAACAAATTATTCTTAAAATCTTGAGACAAAACAGAGGAAGATGAGGATGGGAATAAAATACATTAGTTAGCCATTTTTTAAAAAAATATTTCATGAGTTCACATTTTTAAGCTCTAGCTCGATGTGGTAAAAAGTGTTTACTTCCTATTAATTTACTGAATATATTAATATAATATATATATATATATTATATATATATATATTATATATATATATATATAAATTTAGTAAGTTTATTTGAATTTGATATTAAAGACAGATGCGGCATAAACTTACCTTAATGAGATTTTTTCAGTCTGTTTTAATTTTTCGCTAAACTTTAAATGTTTTGGAGGTCAATTAGTCAGGTGTGAAAATAATTAGGGTTCTTCTCTCTCACAATTCCTCTCTCTCTCTCTCTCTCTCTCTCTCCTCTCTCTTCTCTAGTATATATATATAGTATTATTATATATATATATATAATTGTCTCTCTTTCTATGTATATGTATATATATTCAGATATATATATATATATTCACTATATTCACTATATAATATTATATAATATAATTTGTAGTTCACTAATTTTCATTCTCTCTCTCTCTCTCTCTCTCTCTTCTCTCTCTTCATATATTATATATATATATAATAATATATATTGTGTATACCTACGATCTCCCCCCGACAGAGATTTTGAACGGAGATCTTCTGAACGTTAGAGGTCAGAGGACTTCTGCAAGCTTAGCACTGGCACGACACCAAACGAAAACTATCGGTAGGTATACACTGCTGATGAGACCTAATAAGGTCGAAACAGCTGTTACCAGTCTTTGCCACACGTCACACGCGGTATTCGCCGGTTTTCTAGACTATTTTCAATTATAATTAACAAATTTCTGTCTATGTATAAGTTGTGGGATGCAACTATACTAATTTCGTTTAAAAACTATAAATTGAATTATATTGGGTATTTGCACCATGGTTTAGTTTTAGATTCGAGAGGAAAGAGAAAGGAAAGAAAAATGTTTTTAGAGAATTTTTTGGGGGAATTTAATTTTTTTTTTTAATGTAAATAATCCGAGTGCAAACAAATTATTACAGATGAGGAAATATATATATATATTATTATATTAATATATATATTAATTATATATTTAATTAAGTCATCACAGACACGCGTTTCGGCATATCATGCCCTCTTCATTGTGGCTAGACCACAACTATCCTGGGTAGGGTTCGAAACTCAAGACTGACCGCATGGTAGTTCCGATATCTTATCCCCTCGCCCATGAAGGATGAAATGCAGTTATTCCACGTCACCAAAAATCAGCTGTTTATTGGTGACGTACGGAAAAACGGATGAGAAATTTTTTTCTGATGAATAATTAAGATGTGATATATTCTTAATTAAAAAGCAAAACCAGAGATCGGACAGACGGAGGACCAAGACAAAAACTTAAGATACTTATGCCCGAGGGTGCAATTCTTGCTAATAATAATAATAAATATAATAATAAAAAATAATTAAATAATTAATAACGAAAAATATAGACAAAAAATACATGAACCTTGCAAGAAGAACTGAAACGCTATGGAATATGATAGTCAAAGTGATAACCAATTGTATTTGGTGCACTTGGAACGGTCCAAAAGATTGAAAAAAGGAGTTGAAAATCTGGGAAATCAGAGAAAGAATTGAGGACCTCCAATGAAATACCATCAGCTAACCGCTGCTGTGAAAACTCAAAACACTATATATTTTCCCAACCCTATTGCCCTTATGCAAGCCCCAATCCCTTTTCTATGAGTGCAGAAGGCGTGGCTGTGGGTCTTTACATGCCCTGGGGAATGACGTTAAACTCATCTGATTGGTGAGGTTCCAGTTTTGGAGGTTTGTGGAAATGTGGAGCACCCTTCATCACCATTGCTTCCCTAGTCCACTCTGACCGGTGGTAGTACCTGTTTAGGGTCCCATTCTATGTGTTAAATAGAAACATGAGTTATAAAGAATTGTATTATCCATTAAAAATGAATTTATTTAAAACTTTGTTCGGCATCAAACATTTTGAATACAATTTACCAATAGAAGTATTCGGCATTAAAATAACCCAACGAGTTGCGTGCCGTAAACCCAAAACCAAACAAACGAAACCAAAAACTCAAAAGGAGTGAACAAATAACATAATTATATAGAATAAATCTTATTTATTAACGGTGTCTCTATGAAAATTAGGTTAGATTTGCCCCAAACAGACCATGTTATTAGGCGTTTAAAATCCTGCTTTTCGGAGGGTAAAATAATTCTTGTTAATAATAATAATCTTATTATAATGGAGATTGTGTGCTTTTCTGTCTGTAACCGAAACTATTATTTTACTACTCCAAGTCACCAATTCCTTAGTTATTTCGTCACATTCTCCTGATTTTTATTTTTAATTAAACCTCAATTATCAATAAAGTTGTACATTATTAATTACTGTTGACCAATATTCAACATATTAGTAGTTGTATTTATACACACAGCAAATATTTGCAGTGTGAACAAGAAGGCTAGTTTTGCATTGTCATTAGCTAGTTTATCAGATGATGATTTTTGGGTATGGTCTCAGGGTCAAAGTTCATTACCCCTAACCCAGAGTTCCATTAGTCTTGAATACACTTAGAATTGTATTAACTCAAACCCTTATATCCATTGCACCATATGTCCTTTACTGGTTAACAGAATGAGAACAGTCTACCCTATGAATTGAATAAAGGGTTTGGTTCCAAGTTCCAAGAAGGTTCCCAAGTTCAACAAGAAATACATGAAGAAGGCTGCAAGTCACATCGGCCAAAACATGGATATCTTATTATAACGGAGATTGTCTGTTTTTCTGTCTGTAACCGAAACTTATTACTACTCAAGTTACAATTTCCTTAGTTATTGACATCGCATTCTCAATGATTTTATTTTTTATCTAAACCTCAATTATTAATAAAATTGTTTACATTATTTTACTGTTAACCATATCTACATAGTATTTAACGCGTACCCCACTTGTACGGGTCAGGCACAAAGGCCCTATTATGTGGGACCACCCACAAGCCGAGACTCATGGGGTGGCAGGTGAAAAATTGCGGTCGATCCCGTCGCATTCCCCTCCAAGGGGGGCACCTCAGGCGCTGGGCAATAAACCCAGCCCTGCCCTTTTAAATCGGGGGGCAGGTGTTGCCTGGGGGATGGCCCTGACGGACGCCCGTTAATTATAGCAATGGTCCAGAGGCCGAAGCCACTGTTAACCATATCTACATACAAACAAACCATGCAATTTATTTATATACAACAAAATAGCGGTTTACAAGTTTGAACGGAAAGGCTAATTTGCATATTGATATTAGAAATGTGATTTTAATAAATAGGTGCTTAGTATTATTGATTTCTAACTGGGTTTTTATTTAATGAATATAAGCAAACATTTCTTCAATGAATCTTAAATTAAATCCATTAACAAGAAAAATAACTGTAATTTTATTTCTTTACTTTACTCTTTTAAGTTAAATACTTAAATTAGAAAAAAAATAACAATGAAAGACGAGAGTGATGGAAGAGTAAGTTCAGTTGTTTTATCTTCGATTTAACTCCCTCTGTTTTCAAAATCTTTTTTATCTGCATTTCCCATTTAGTTTTCATTAGCCTTTCTAATTTAATACAATATTGTATTACATTAACTTAACTTAGCACCCGGAGGGGTGCATATATTTGGCTAGTAACTATAAAGATGATGACAATAATCCAAATAATCTCAAAACTGGACAAATCTGAGTGAATTTTTGGAACTATAAAATTAATGCTCTTTTTTTACCTTGAATTTTACATTTATACTTAATATGTCATATTCTTTTTACCTTGCTCATATTGCGATTTTTATTTCAGAGAGCACATGGCTGAAACTGTATATTAATAATAAAGATGAGGACAACAGTCTGAAAAATCTAAATAATACAAATTATCAAACCTCATCTTTCTCAAATTCAGGACAAGTCCTTTTTTTAAAGATTATTTTGTAAGGTATTTTGATAAATGAAATTAATCCTCTTTTGTCTTAAGGTACATTCTATTTCTAGTTCTATTACTTGATAGCTTTTTGATTTTAGCAAAAGACATTTTGATATGGCAAACTGACAAGACACGCAACGACTCAAGCCGGTGTCATTAGAGATAGCCACAAAAATGTCTCACTTTATTTATTTCTTGAGTATGACAGTATCAAGTTTCGACCGGGGGGCGGGGGGTCCGGTGACTTCGCCCTGGACCACATAAGTTAACATCGTGATGCCAGGGGGTCATTTCCCCATTGCAACACCTACAGCCCTCGATTTAAAGATGCAGGGCTGGGTTTATTGGACCGGTACTGAGGCGACCCCATGAGGGATAATGCCGACCGGATCAACGCATTTTTAGTACCCGTCTCCCATGAGCTTCGGTTTGTGGTGGTCCTACATAATAGGGGTATTTTTTGCCTAACCCGTACACGTGGGGTACGTGATAAATATTGACAGTATGACACTAAACTACATCCGATATTAAGACATCAGTTCTGGATACTGGGGAGGTAGCGTACTCCTTCATTGTCCTTACTCTCAGGTCATCAAACACAGAGTATCCTATCTATGTGTGTTGTAGAGCAGCTACACCCCTTCAACACTTCGCCAGATGACTGGCTCATAGCCATAAAAATGTTGGCACCTTTCCATCCACTAAGTACGATGCCGTAGTGTCCAAAACATTATCTGCATTCGAAATATGTAGAATACGCTATAAAATAGCCTACGATTAAAGTAGATCAAACTAGCTGAATAATATTTCAGACTTGACTTTGCTGCGTTGGCTTAACTTCTGACCCTCCTTTTTTTTAGTGTGAGTTTGTCTTGATTAATTGTTTTGTTCTGTGTTTGTATGTATCCGTTTTATCACCGGATGCTGGTGCTTAATAAATGTGTTAAGCACAACGTTCATCTGTATATCCTTCGCGATACAACAATGTGTCAAATAAAAATCTTTGAAAATTATTTTATCTGATAGGACCCGTGTGCAAAAACACTCTTAGAAACAACTACACAATGAACAGTTCCCTTAACCTAAACAAGACATAAAATAACCCTTGATGGGTTTGAAATGCCGTTGAAATCAATCAACAAGAAACTTAAATCAATACATAGATTAAAACATGCGCGTTATACAAAGTAGTGTAAGTAAGTAAAGTCGACAGGGCGGCCTGAAGTCGGTATCAGCCAGTTCGCGAGGGAGTCTATCCCCTTTTCAATAGCGCTAGACCAAGGGGAAATTGTTTTAGCATCTGAGGTGGAGCGCCACACCTACCATCAGCTCCTTACTTTACCGCACAGATCCCTGTTGCTACTCATACGCTGAGTTGCGAGGACCGGTATCGAACTAGGAACCTTTGTGGTTTCTAGCCGAATGCTCTTACCGACTGAGCTAACCCGAATAGGCAAATATATATTTATTGTATATATTTAATTCTCATTTTAAATGTTGGTTATAGAAAGCGGGGAAATAGAATCGTGGGGATTTAATTTAAAATTGAAATAAAAATAAAAAACTCCCATGAGTCTTCACCGAAATAACCCTCCACGCATGTGCGGGAAAAGGGACCCACTCCCGACCCCCAAAAGAAATCTATCGGGCCATTCGAGATTAGGCATTAACTATTGTCTAGTCCACTATCACTGGCCATGGAGATATTTTCCTTGCCATGTGGTGGCTATGACCGGTAAATAAAAGCCTAAGTCATAAAACCACCTTATCTCTTTGTTTCTTTCTTTTCGTTCCTTGAATTTCCTTCTTTTCGGCGCGACCATCAAATAAGATGGGATTAAAAGCAATCCCTCAGAAAACACGAACCGAGAATAAACCACCAATACCTCTTGAACCTTAAACACCAAAACATTCTAACCACCCCATAGGTATTTTAGAACAGACATTTTTTTTTCAGAATCCTGCATTCAAGTTAGGAATTGAAAATTCATTGTTAGATACGAAATTAGTTTTAGCTGCGCCTTATTGTTGTAGAGCAGCTAACATCCCTTAAAAACATATTACCAGATGGACTGGCCCATGGCCCATGAAAAGCCTATGATTAAAGTAGATGAACTAGTTGAAATGATATTTCAGGACTGGACTTCACTGCGTTGGCTTATACCGAACAGACTTCCTCTTTTAGTGTGAGTTTGTTTTGTTAATTGTTTGTACTTAATTGTATATGCTATCGATGAACAAATAATTCTTGGTAGAGGAAAATTGGAGAAAAATAGGTGAATATTTTTTTATTTGTCACCCTTTAACTAAAAAAGTTAATAACAAATTGGAAGTGACTTTTTTTTCTAAATATTAAAGTAGGCATTTTTCACTCACTCACGAATTGTATGAAATATTTTGTTGTAGAGTAGCTAACACCTCTTTCAGCACTCTACCAGTTGGGACTGGTTCATAGACATAAAATAGCCCCGTGATTAAAGTAAATTAACTACCTGAATAATATTCAGACTGGACTTTGCGTTTGGATATACCGAAACTGGCCCTCTCTTTAAGTGTAAGTTTGTTTTGTTAATTTTGTACAGATGAGACCAGAACATTAACTGCCCAAATACGAAGGTTGAAGGTGTGAGAGCAGGAAATTACAATCTTCAATTTGAAATTCGAAACATCATTCTCTCATTATTCAATCACAACGACTATTTCTAAAACTGGTAGCTTGTTCGAACAAAGCATTTCCTGTGGGGGTCGTAAAATGCCAACAAAGCAATTCCTGTGGGTTGTTGTAA
>CM042182.1:290911-313411 GCA_023376005.1 Doryteuthis pealeii | reverse complement strand
TATATATATATATATATATATACCTGTGTTTATGGATATATATACATATATATATATATGTATGTATATATGTATATCTGCTTGTGTGTGTGTATGTGTGTATGCATACTTGATATATATATATATATATATATATATATATATATATATATATATATATATATATGCATCTAAGCCTTTAAACGGACATTTTCTCGAAAACATTACGCAAGAAAAATGCATCCTTTGATAAATGTGCATTTTAAATTGCATGCCCCTCGCCCAAGGTATATCGGGATCCCCCTCCTTACCCACACACATACAAAATGGCGGTGTGTGTGGAGGGGGAGAACAAAATTTGGGGTGACATCTCATTAAATTTTTGTCGCCTGAGTCGACAACCTCGTAAATCCTGAACTGCGATGGTAAATCGATTAAAGGGGAACTTGTGTCAGCATTTTACAACACCCCACAGGAATTGCTTGTTGGCATTTTACGACACCCCACAGGAATTGCTTGTCGACACAAGCTACCAGTTTAGAAATAGTCGTTGTCGATTGAATAATGAGAGAATGATGTTTCGATTTTCAAGTTGAAGATTGTATTCTGCTCTCAACACCTTCACCTTCGTATTTGCAGTTAATGTTTTTCTGGTCTCATCTGTACAAACAATTAACAAAACAAACTTACACTTAAAGAGGAGGGCCAGTTCGGTATATCCAACGCAGCAAAGTCAGTCTGAATATTATTCAGGTAGTTAATTTACTTTAATCACGGGCTATTTTATGTCTATGAACCAGTCCAACTGGTAGAGTGCTGAAGAGGTGTTAGCTACTCTACAACACAAATATTTCATACAATTCGTGAGTGAGTGAAAAATGCTACTTTAATATTTAGAAAAAAAGTCACTTCCCAATTTGTTATTAACTTTTTAGTTAAAGGGTGACCCAAACCATAAAATATTTCACTATTTTTCTCCAATTTTCCTCTTACCAGAATTAATTTGTTCATCGATAGCATATACAATTAAGTACAAACAATTAACAAAACAAACTCACACTAAAAGAGGAGAGTCTGTTCGGTATAGCCAACGCAGTGAAGTCAGTCTGAATATCATTCAACTAGTTCATCTACTTTAATCATAGGCTATTTCATGGCCATGGGCCAGTCCATCTGGTAATATGTTTTAAGGGATGTTAGCTGCTCTACAACAATAAGGCGCAGCTAAAACTAATTTTCGTATCTAACAATGAATTTTCAATTCCTAACTTGATGCAGGATTCTGAAAAAAAATGTTCTGTTCTAAATATCCTATGGGGTGGCTAGATGTTTTGTGTTTAAGGTTCAAGAGGTAGTTGTGGTTATTCTCGGTTCGTGTTCTGAGGGATTGCTTTTAATCCCATCTTATTTGATGGTCGCGCCGAAAAGAAGGAATTCAAGGAACGAAAAGAAAGAAACAAAGAGATAAGGTGGTTTTATGACTTAGGCTTTATTTACCGGTCATAGCCACCACATGGCAAGGAAATATCTCCATGGCCAGTGATAGTGACTAGACATAGTTAATGCCTAATCTCGAATGGCCGATAGATTCTTTTGGGGGTCGGGAGTGGGTCCTTTTCCCCGCACATGCGTGGAGGGTTATTTCGGTGAAGACTCATGGGAGTTTTTATTTTATTTCAATTTTAAATTAATCCCCACGATTCTATTCCGCTTTCTATAACCAACATTTAAAATGAGAATTAATATATACAATAATATATAATTTGCCTATTCGGGTTAGCTCAGTCGGTAGAGCATTCGGCTAGAAACCACAAGGTTCCTAGTTCGATACCGGTCCTCGCCAACTCAGCGTATGAGTAGCACAGGGATCTGTGCGGTAAAGTAAGGAGCTGATGGTAGGTGTGGCGCTCCACCTCAGATGCTAAAACAATTTCCTTGGTCTAGCGCTATTGAAAAGGGGATAGACTCCCTCGCTGACTGGCTGATACCGACTTCAGGCCGCCCTGTCGACTTTACTTACTTACTTACTTTGTATAACGCGCATGTTTAATCTATGTATTGATTTAAGTTTCTTGTTGATTGATTTCAACGGCATTTCAAACCATCAAGGGTTATTTTATGTCTGTAGGTTAGGGAATCATGTTCATTGTGTAGTTGTTTCTTAAGAGTGTTTTTGCACACGGTCCTATCAGATACAAATAATTTTCAAAGATTTATTTGACACATTGTTGTATCGCGAGGATATACAGATGAACGTTGTGCTTAACACATTTATTAAGCACCAGCATCCGGTGATAAAACGGATACATACAAACACAGAACAAACAATTATCAAGACAAACTCACACTAAAAAAGGAGGGTCAGAGTATAGCCAACGCAGCAAAGTCAGTCTGAATATTATTCAGCTAGTTGATCTACTTTAATCGTAGGCTATTTTATAGCGTATTCTACATATTCGATGCAGATAATGTTTTGGACACTACGGCATCGTACTTAGTGGATGGAAAGGTGCCAACATTTTATGGCTATGAGCCAGTCCATCTGGCCGAGTGTTGAAGGGGTGTTAGCTGCTCTACAACACACATAGATAGGAGTATCTCTGTGTTTGATTGGACCTGAGAGTAAGGACAATGAAGGAGTACGCTACCTCCCCAGATCTCCAGAACTGATGTCTTAATATCGGATGTAGTTTAGTGTCATACTGTCAATATTTATCACGTACCCCACGTGTACGGGTTAGGCAAAATACCCTATTAATGTAGGACCACTCACAAACCGAAGCTCATGGGAGACGGGTACTAAAAATGCGTTGATCCGGTCGGCATTATCCCTCAATGGGGTCGCCTCAGGTACCGGTCAATAAACCCAGCCCTGCATCTTTAAATCGAGGGGCTGTAGGTGTTGCATGGGGGAATGACCCCCTGGCATCAACGATGTTAACTTATGTGGTCCAGGGCCGAAGTCACCGGACCCCCCGCCCCCGGTCGAAACTTGATACTGTCATACTCAAGAAATAAATAAAGTGAGACATTTTGTGGCTATCTCTAATGACACCGGCTTGAGTCGTGCGTGTCTTGTCATTTGCCATATCAAAATGTCTTTTGCTAAATCAAAAAGCTATCAGTATCAGAAACTAGAAATAGAAAATGTAAACCTTAAGACAAAAGAGGAAATTAATTCATTTATCAAAATACCTTACAAAAATAATCTTTAAAAAAAGACTTGTCTGAATTTGAGATAAGATGAGGTTTGATAATTTGTATTATTTAGATTTTTCAGACTGTTGTCCTCATCTTTATTATTATATACACGTTTCAGCCAATGTGCTCTCTGAAATAAAAATCGCAATATGAGCAAGGTAAAAAGAATATGACATATTAAGTATAAATGTAAAATTCAAGGTAAAAAAAGAGCATTAATTTTATAGGTTCCAAAAAATTCACTCAGATTTGTCCAGTTTTGAGATTATTTGGATTATTGTCATCATCTTTATAGTTACTAGCAAATATATGCACCCTCCGGGTGCAAGTATTTAAGTTTTAATGTAATACAATATTGTATTAAATTAGAAAGGCTAATGAAACTAAATGGGAAATGCAGATAAAAAAAAGATTTGAAACAGAGGGAGTATAATCGAAAGATAGAACAACTGAAACTTACTCTTCCATCACTCTCGTCTTTCATTGTTATTTTTTCTAATTTAAGTATTTACTTAAAAGAGTAAGTAAAGAATAAAATTACAGTTATTTTTTCTTGTTAATGGATTTAATTTAAGATTCATTGAAGAAATGTTTGCTTATATTCATTAAAATAAAACCAAACAGTTAGAAATCAATAATACTAAGCACATATTTATTAAAATCACATTTCTAATATCAATATGCAAATTAGCCTTTCCGTTCAAACTGTAAACCGCTATTTTGTTGTATATATAAATATAATTGCATGTTGTTTGTATGTAGATATGGTTAACAGTGGCTTCGGCCTCTGGACCATTGCTATAATTAACGGCGTCGATCCCAGGGGGCCATCCCCCAGGCAACACCTGCCCCCCCGATTTAAAGGGGCAGGGCTGGGTTTATTGCCCAGCGCCTGAGGTGCCCCCCTTGAGGGGGAATGCCGACGGGATCGACGCAATTTTTCACCTGCCACCCCATGAGTCTCGGCTTGTGGGTGGTCCCACATAAATAGGGCCTTTGTGCCTGACCCGTACAAGTGGGGTACGCGGTAAATACTATGTAGATATGGTTAACAGTAATAATAATGTAAAACAATTTTATTAATAATTGAGGTTTAGATAAAAAATAAAATCATTGAGAATGCGATGTCAATAACTAAGGGAATTGTAACTTGAGTAGTAATATAGTTTCGGTTACAGACAGAAAAACAGACAATCTCCGTTATAATAAGATATCCATGTTTTGGCCGATGTGACTTGCAGCCTTCTTCATGTATTTCTTGTTGAACTTGGGAACCTTCTTGGAACTTGGAACCAAACCCTTTATTCAATTCATAGGGGTAGACTGTTCTCATTCTGTTAACCAGTAGGACATATGGTGCAATGGATATAAGGGTTTGAGTTAATACAATTCTAAGTGTATTCAAGACTAATGGAACTCTGGGTTAGGGGTAATGAACTTTGACCCTGAGACCATACCCCAAAATCATCATCTGATAAAAACTTAGCTAATGACAATGCAAACTAGCCTTCTTGTTCACACTGCAAATATTTGCTGTGTGTATAAATACAACTACTAATATGTTGATATGGTCAACAGTATTAATAATGTACAACTTTATTGATAATTGAGGTTTAATTAAAATAAAATCATGGAGAATGTGACGTAAATAACTAAGGGAATTGTGACTTGAGTAGTAATATAGTTTCGGTTACAGACAGAAAAGCACACAATCTCCATTATAATAAGATTATTATTATTAACAAGAATATTTACCCTCCGAAAATTGCAGGATTTTAAACGCCTAATAACATGGTCTGTTTTGGGGCAAATCTAACTCATATTTTCATAGAGACACCGTTAATAAATAAGATTTATTCTATATATTATGTTTATTGTTCACTCCTTTTGAGTTTTTGGTTTCGTTTGTTGGTTTGTTGGGTTTTACGGCACGTCAACTCGTTGGGTTATTTTATGCCGAATACTTCTATTGGTAATTTGGTATTCAAAAATGTTTGATGCCGACAAAGTTTTAAAATAAATTCATTTTTAATGGATAATACAATTTCGTTTATAAACTCATGTTTTCTATTTAACACATAGATGGGACCCTAACAGGTACTACCACTCCGGGTCAGAGTGGACTAGGGAGCAATGGTGATGAAGGGGTGCTCCACATTCCACAAACCTCCAAAACTGGAACCTCACCATCAGATAGAGTTTAACGTCATTCCCAGGGCATGTAGACCCACAGCCACCGCCTTCTAGCACTCATATGATAAAAAGGGATTGGGGCTTGTCATAAGGGCAATAGGGTTGGGAAAATCATATAGGTGTTTTGAGTTTTTCACAGCAGCGTTAGCTGATGGTATTTCATTGGATGGTCTCAATTCTTTCTCTGATTTCCAGATTTTTCAATCTTTTTTCAAATCTTTTTGGGACCGTTCCAAGTGCACCAAATACAATTGGTATCACTTTGACTATCATATTCCATAGCGTTTTCAGTTCTCTTGCAAGGTTCATGTATTTGTCTATATTTTCGTTATTATTATTATTATTTTTATTATTATTATTATTATTATTATTAGCAAGAATATGCACCCTCTGGGCATAAGTATCTAAGTTTTTGTCTGTCTCCGTCTGTCCGATCTCTGGTTTGCTTTTTATTAAGAATATATCACATCTTAATTATTCATCAAATTTCTCATCCGTTTTTCGTACGTCACCAATAAACAGCTGATTTTTGTGACGTGAATAACTGCATTTCATCCTTCAGTGGGCGAGGGGATAAGATATCGGACTACCATGCGGTCAGTCTGAGTTCGAACCCTACCCAAGGATAGTTGTGTCTAGCCACACTGAAGAGGCATGATATGCCGAAACGCGTGTCTGTGGATGACTTATTAATATATATATATATATATATATATATATATATATATATATAATATTCCTCATCTGTAAATAATCTTGTTGACACTCGGATTATTTACATTAAAAAAAATTAAATTCCCCCAAAAATTCTCTAAAAACATTTTTCTTTCCTTTCTCTTTCCTCTCGAATCTAAAATCTAAACCATGTGACAAAATACTCCAATATATTATTTATAGTTTTTAAACGAAATTACGTATAGTTGCATCCACAACTTATACATAGACAGAATTTGTTAATTATAATTGAAATAGTCTAGAAAACTCGGCGAATACCGCGTGTGACGTGTGGCAGACTGTACAGCTGTTTCGACCTTATTAGGTCTCATCAGCAGTGTATACCTACGATAGTTTCGTTTGTGGCGTGCCAGTGGCCTAGCTGCAGAGTCTCTGACTCTACGTTCAGAGATCTCCGGTTCGATCTCTGTCGGGGGAGATCGTAGGTATACACAATATATATATATATATATATATATATATATATATAGAGAGAGAGAGAGAGAGAGAGAGAGAGAGAGAGAGAATGACAGAATTAGTGATACTACTAAATATATATTATATATAAATATATATATAGTGAATATATATAGTGAATATATATATATATACTGAATATATATACATATACATAGAAAGAGAGACAATTATATATATATATATATATATATATATATATATATAGAGAGAGAGAGAGAGAGAGAGAAGAGAGAGAGAGAGAGAGAATGTGAGAGAGAAGAACCCTAATTATTATTCAACACTGACTAATTGACCTCCAAACATTTAAAGTTTAGCGAAATTAAAACAGACTGAAAAAAAATCTCATTAAGGTAAGTTATGCGCATCTTGTCTTTATATCAAATCAATTAAACTATCTAAATTTATATATATAATATATATATATATATATATATATATATATATATATATATATATATATATATATTCAGTAATTAATAGGAGTAAACACTTTTTACACATCTGAGCTAGAGCTTAGAAAATGTGACTCATGAAATATTTTTTTAAAAATGGCTACTAATGTTTTATTCCATCCTCATCTTCTCTTGTTTTGTCTCAGATTTTAAGATAATTTGTTAATATTTAATGAATGTTTTGGACTAATATTGTCTCTGTTATCTTGTCTGAGATTTTAAGATGAATTGTTAATATTCAATGGATTTTAAATTCTCTTTTTGTCGTTTATTTTTGTGTTGTGTTTCCCTTTGTTAGTTTCCCGCCATAATAATTATTAAATAATAAAAAAAGAAAAAAAAGCTGTGACGTAGATAAATGTTAGCAACAACAGCTTCAGAGATAAAGATCAAAAACCGTTAAAGACTGATCAATATTTATATGTTATTTAACAGAAAAAAAAAAATCTGTTTTGAAAATCCATTAAAAACACCCTGCATACGGAATTGCCCATAAATACGCTACCCGAACAATATTTCTCCACCCGTAATAAGTATGCGCCCCTAAAAAGTTTTCTAGTGGGATATTTTACAACTAAAACTGCCAATATTAGATTTTGTATATACAAAGTGTATTCCATTGCTACTGTAACCAAAAACACCAGTTTTCAGCAGTCCAAGAATATTTAGACCACTCATATATATTTACGCCATTTTATTTTTGGTTACAGACGTGTTGTAATTTTATTTTTGGTTACATACATGTGGCCATTTTATTTTTGGTTGCAGATATGCTGCAATTGTATTATATATACTAGCAAATATATGCACCCTCCGGGTGCAAGTATTTAAGTTTTAATGTAATGAAATATCGTATTAAATTAGAAACGCTAATGAAACTAAATAAGAATGCAGATAAAAAGATTTGAAACAGAGCGGGATATAATCGAAAAATAGAACAACTGAAATTTACTCTTCCATTACTCTCGTCTTTCATTGTTATTTTTTCTAATTTAAGTATTTAGTTAAAAGAGGAAGTAAAGAATAAAATGACAGTTATTTTTTCTTGTTAATGGAATTCATTTAAGATTCATTGAAGAGATTTTTGCTTATATTCATTAAAATAAAACCAAACAGTTAGAAATCAATAATACTTAGCACATATTTATTAAATTCGATTTTTTTTATCAATATGAAAATTAGCCTTCTCATTCACACTGTAAACCGCTATTTTGTTGTATATATAAATATAATTGCATGTTGTTAGAATGTAGATATGGTTAACAGTATTAATAATGTAAAACAATTTTATTAATAATTGAGGTTTAAATAAAAATAAAATCATTGAGAATGTGATGTCAATAACTAAGGGAATTGTAACTTGAGTAGTGATATAGTTTCGGTTACAGATAGAAAAGCACACAATCTCCATTATAATAAGAATCTAACCCGGCTGTATGTAGCTCACAAAATGTCTAGCTACACTGAAGATAAGTCGAAACACGTGTCTGTGGATGACTATATACGCGCCCCCTCCCCCTGAGGTTGAGCACTTTGGAAGGGGATCTCGCTGACGACCGCCAACTAAAGCTTAAACGCAACACCCTCCTATAAAAGGAATGGAGCACTCAATGGCGACCTTTACATACATACAGATGTGTGTATTAAAACAGTTAAAATCCCCTTCGCATTCTGTGGGTGACGAAATGGCTGAGCGGTTAAACTGCTGCTGAATCGATCGAGGTTCTATTCCGGTTGTAGGTAGCTCACAAAATGTCTAGCCACACTGAAGAGACTTGATAAATCAAACACGTGTCTGTGGATGACTATACATTTTTTTTTCAAGGTCGACCTTGAAAAAATGTGACATCGATATGAAAACCTGTGAGAGTAAGTCTTTGGACCGTGGGCAGTGGAGAAGAGCTGTGCAGGAGGGCACGGAAAAGTTTGAGACCGGCCATATACAGCATGAGCAGTTGAAAGAGAGATATTCGCAAGAATAAAAAAAAGTAGACAATCAAGGGCTTCAAATCGGTCTACTATGTGACCAGTGTGGAAGGCTATGTATGAGCAAAGCTGGCCTGATCAGTCACCACTCTGTGCATCGGCGGGATGGACTAATAAAATACCCTGTGCTCCCTGGAATTACCTGTAAATGTGGGAAGATGTGCCAGACTTTGGCAGGACTAAAGAGCCACTTTCGTGCAGCTCATTGTTGAACTTTTTTGAAAGTATATATTTACTTTTTTCATTAATTATTTTATTTTCATAGTTTCATCCGGACATACACACATACACGCCAACTGTCCTTTATATATATATATATATATATATATATATATACACACACAGATAGATTATTGTCTTTATCATCATGTTTGCACAGTTATATATCAGGTATTCCAATCAGGTTATGGTTAACGATAAAGTATTAGATGGAATGACAATGATAGAGATGATCTCTAATTAGTGGGAAGCCAAATTAAAACAGATAAAAAGATAAGAGGCTTTAACTTCAATTAATTTAGACGGATCTAATTCTCATAAAAATGAACAAATCAACAACAAACCAGGGTTGTGTGGTTTCATGCCATGTTAACATAGTTGCCAAAGCAATTATATAGTTTCAACTAATTATTTCTATTCACTAATAATAACCATTTGTTTGTACAGTTGTATAGTTCACCTATGATTAAAGTGTAGTATCTGTTCTTATCTCTTGTCCCCTCCAGACAAGATTTGGCCTTTTGGGCCCTTTTGAGTTTTTGGCTCCTATTTAGACGATGGAGGTGGTTGACTTCAGATTGTATAGTTTGAACTGTTGACCTTTTTTTTAATTATTATTATTGTTAGTATATCAAGCAATGCCAATACTTGAACGCCAGTTTGCTGCCATCATATATATATATATATATATATATATATATATATATATATCTTATTATAATGGAGATTGTGTGTTTTTCAGTCTGTAACCGAAACTAAATCACTACTCAAGTCACAATTCCCTTAGTAATTGACGTCACATTCTCCATGATTTTATTTTTTATTTAAACCTCAATTATTGATAAAATTGTTTTACATTCTTAATACTGTTAACCATATCAACATACTAATAACATGCAATTGTATTTATATATACAACAAAATAGCGGTTTATAGTGTGAATGGGAAGGCTAATTTGCATATTGATATTAGAAATTTGATTTTAATAAATATATGCTTAGTATTATTGATTTCTAATTGTTTGTTTTTATCTTATTGAATATGAGCAAAAATCTCGGGGATAAATCTTAAAAGAAATCCATTAACAAGAAGAAATAACTGTAATATTATTCTTTACTTCCTATTTTAACTAAATAGTTGAATTAGGAAAAGTTATCAATGAAAGATGGGAGTAACGGAAAATGATGGAAGAGTTAGTTTCAAAGTTGTTCTATTTTTCAATCATACCCCCTCTGTTCCAAATCTTTTTATCTGCATTCTTATTCAGTTTCATTAGCCTTTCTAATTTAACATGATATTTTATCATATTAAAACTTAAATACTTGCACCTGGAGGGGCATATATTTGCTAGTATTTATATTAATAATACAATTTAAAAGTCGGTCCTACCATTGGTTTCTGAATAACACTTTTTCGGTGTTATTCGTCGTCAGAGGCGTTGACTTTTTCTTATAAATTTATATATATATATAAATATATATATATATATATATATATATAAGGGTCAGGCAGAGACAATCCACTACACATTACACCATGACTTCAACAAAGCTATGCAATCGTAATTACTTTTATCGTCTTCGCACCTGTAACTGTCTCTTGCAATATCCACTATATTTATGTGAATGTTTGATTTTAAAGTCAAGACCGGTATACAAACTTCCGAATGAGGGCGATCGTGGGGAAGAGAGAAGCTTATGCAGTGCAAAGCCAAATTATTATTAAAAAGACAAGGGGATGTAGATATATATATCGTGCAATTATTACGCAACATCAGACCGGCTTCAGATCAGCAAATAAAGAGCGGGAGAATTTGAAGGGAAGAGATGTGGAGGTCTGGGAGTAAAAAGCGATAGAAAAGAATTTTTTTGAAATCAAAGAAAAAGTCAGATATTACATTGGTTCATTTTATTCTCGGTTTTTTGAAAAGCCTAAAACCTGCAAGGTCTGTTGCGTGTCAAAGATTGGTGCGGATCTGGGAGTGGTTGCTTCCTTTTATCTGAGCCCCAAATGGACCGATCCCCAAGCCAAAAGGCCAAGGCGTGTACAATATATTTGCTTTCTGGCCTGTTTGATGTACCTCGTCCTGTCTAAGTCATAAAATATACAATAATCATGTAATATGAAGGATACATGCTTTACTCTATACAAAGTCTCTTTCCCTGTCACTTGAACTAACACCGTCTCTGACTTCCTGTTTCTCTCCCTCCTCTCCCCTTTCTCTTCCGGTCACATATCAATTACTTATGAACAAAATGGGCTCATTTTTATGTAGAAAAAGCAAAGCAATATTTCGGGAATTATTCCTTATATCACATCTAGCAAATGATATTATTAAGCGTTAAAGATATTACCATATATATATATATATATATATATATATATATATATATATTGTTTGCGAGATTAAACGAAGATTTATAGCGATCGACTTCTATGCATAACGAGAGACAGATATGAGTAGACTGAGATAGATAGATAGATAGATAGATAGATAGATAGACTGAGATATATAGATAGATAGATAGACCTGAATAGACTGATATAGATAGAGAGATAGATAGATAGATCTGAATAGACTGAGATAGATAGATAGATAGATCTGAACAGACCGAGATAGATAGATAGATAGACAGATTTAATAGATTTAGATAGATATATATAGAGATAGATTGAATAGACTGAGATAGATAGATAGATAGATAGATAGATCTGAATAGACTGAGATATATAGGTAGATAGATAGATGTGAATAGACTTAAATAGATAGATAGATAGATAGATAGATAGATAGATAGATAAGACTAGACTTAGATAGATAGATAGATAGACCTGAATAGACGTAGATAGATAGATAGATAGATAGATAGATAGATAAACCTGAATAGGCTGATAGATAGATTGAATAGACTGAGATAGATAGATAGATAGATAGATAGATAGATAGATAGATAGATCTGAATAGACTGAGATATATAGGTAGATAGATAGATGTGAATAGATAGATAGATAGATAGATAGATAGATAGATAGATAGATAAGAATAGACTTAGATAGATAGATAGATAGATAGATAGATAGATAGATAGATCTGAATAGGCTGATAGATAGATAGATAGATAGATAGATAGATAGATCTGACTAGACTGAGGTAGATAGGAAGGTAGATCTGAATAGACTTAGATAGATAGATAGATAGATAGATAGATAGATCTGAATAGACTGTGATAGATAGATAGATAGATATGAACAGACTGAGATAGATAGATAGATAGATAGATAGATAGATATAGATCTGAATAGACTGTGATAGATAGAAAGATAGATTTGAATACCCAGATAGATAGACTTAAATCTAGATATAAACAGATAGACAGACACAAACCCAGAAAGAAAAACTTAGCCAGAGAGTGAATGTCGAGTTATTATCGTTTACAAAAGCTATGAAACTTTTGATTTGATTTCTGAACTGAATTATTGAAATGATTCAATGGATTCTGAAAAATGTTCTTTCGGCAAATGAAACGAAAATGGCGAAGCGTTAATTAAAAAATCTAATAAATTCATTTCGCTACTTTCAATAACAAGTCAACTATTTTTGTGATCTTCCAATTAGTTTGAATTGTGTGTCGTAACCTTTAATGCAGTCCCTCGGGTGGTCGTTTATAATTTGTTTTTTTCTCTCTCAATAAAGTTGATATATTAAAATACGACAACTTTTATAGCCAGCCTCATGGAACAACGTCTGGGTAAGGATAGATAGATAGATAGATTGATTGATTGATAGATAGAGCTGAATAGACTGAGATAGATAGATAGATAGATAGATAGACTGATAGATAGATAGAATAGATAGATAGATAGATAGATTGATAGTTAGATCTAAAGAGATTTTGATAGATAGATAGATAGACCTGAATAGACTGAGATATATTGATAGATAGATAGATAGATAGATAGACAGACAGACAATGAATTGATTGATAGATAGATAGATAGACAGACAGACAATGAACAGACTGAGGTAGATTCATTGATAGATAGATAGATAGATAGATAGATAGTGAACAGACTTAGATAGATAGATAGATAGATAAATAGATAGACAATGAACAGACTGAGATAGATAGATTGATTGATTGATATATATATATATATATATATATATATATATATATATATATATAGACAATGAACAGACTGAGATAGATAGATAGATAGATAGATAGATAGATAGATAGATAGTTAGATAGACAGACATACAATGAACAGACTGAGATAAAGAGATTGACAGATGGATAGATAGATAATGAACAGAGATAAATAATGAACAGATAGATAGATAGATAGATAGATAGACCTGAATAGACTGAGATAGATAGATACATATATAGATTTTTTGTACTTTTTGACGCGCCTTGTGTTCTGAAAAAAAAATAACGTTCCATACATTCTTTATTTCTATCTTGGTAAATACAGCTTCAAATTCGGCATTTTTATGACACACCTTGTATTCTAAAAAAAAATGAACGTTCCATTCATTCTTCATTTCTATTTTGGTAAATACAGCTTTAAACTTGGTACATTTTCGACACTCCTTGTATTCTGAAGAATAATGAACGTTCCTCATTGTTTATTTCTATCTTGGTAAATACAGCTTTAAATTCGGCATGTTTATGACACACCATGTATTCTAAAAAAATAACGTTCCATTCATTCTTCATTTCTATCTTGGTAAATACAGCTTTAAATTTGGTACTTTTTTGACACACCTTGTATTCTGAAAAATATTTAACGTTCCATTCATTGTTCATTTCTATCTTGGTAAATACAGCTTCAAATTCGGCATTTTTATCACACACCTTGTTTTCTGAAAAAAAATAACGTGCCATTCCTTCTACATTTCTATCTTGGCAAATACAGTCTTAAACTTGGAACTTTTGTGACACTCCTTGTATTCTGAAAAATAGTAATGAATGGAACGTTATTTTTTTTCAGAATACAACGTGTGTCAAAAGTACAAAAATCACGAGACTTTTTTGACACACCATGTATGTGGAATTGTACATGGATGTCAAGTGGTGTAGGGAGTTTGCAACGATGACGAGGTTCAACGCTTCTTCAACGACATATTTCTTTAGTCTTTCCCTCCCGCAATCATTAAAAAGATGGCGATTTGCGAACGTTTGCTTATGTACAATCTTTGAGACATAAAAGAAAATTACTGAAATTTATTTTTATCTAGACGAGCAAAAAAATAACAAATACCTCCGGGCGGTGTAAAAATAAATTTTTGAGACTTGACATTTCGCATTATTTGGATTATTCGGACTATTGTCTCATCTTTATCGTTATCTGAACAATGTTTCGGTCGATGAGCCCTCTGGCCTTCTTAAGGTATTTATTAACGGATCCGGGAATCTTCTCGAACTTGGGAACCCTCCTCCTCGAACTTGGGAAGCTTCTTGTCGTAATCGGGAGCATAAGTTGCTTATATTCTGTAAACTTGTTTGAATGCCTTAACCATTTTCTTGGAGAGATTTTTTGTAGGATGGGCAAGAGCAGTTGGCAAGAAACCACAAGGTTCTTATTTCGGTACCGGTCCTCGCCAACTCAGCATATGAGTAGCATAGGAATCTATGCTGTAAAGTAAGGAGCTGATTGTAGGTGTGGCGCTCCACCTCAGACGAAAATTTATAAGTAAACAGTGCTCAATATCTTGGATGTTCTTGTTAATTCCTTGTTTTTGTATAGGGCCCGGTTCGTTCAGTTGGTAGAGAGTTCGACTAGTTCAATACCGGCACTCGCCAACTCAGCGTATGAGTAGCACAGGGATATGTGCGGTAAAGTAAAGAGCTGATGGAAGGTGTGGCGCTCCACCTCAGATGCAAAAACAATCTCCTTGGTCTAGCGCTAGTGAAAAGGAGATAGACTCTCTCGCTGATTGGCTGATACCGACTTTAGGCTCCTCGACGACTTTACGTTTATTAATATTATATAGTATTACTTCCCAGTTAGTTGATATTATCTCCCGTAGAGGTGTTAGTTAAGTCGTCGGGTCGGCCTAATGTCGGTATCAGCCAGACAGCGAGGGAGTCTATCCCCTTTTCACAAGCGCTGGACCAAGGAGATTATTTTAGCATCTGAGGTGGAGCGCCACACCTACCATCAGTTCCTCACTTTACCGCACAGATCCCTGTGCTACTCATACGCTGAGTTGGCGGGGGCCGTTATCGAACCAAGAACCTTGTGATTCCTAGCCGAACACTCTACCGACTGAGCTAAACCGGACCCAGACCATCCTAAAAACGGAAGTGACCTCAGTAGAATAAAATAAGAAAAAAGGTCAACGCTGCCAGCAGGTATTCTTGGTCCTCAATCATCCAAAATGAATTCATATGTATGCACAATCGATTCACCAACAATCACGCTCTGAAGATCTCATTGCCGAACTCTCTAGCCGTAGCCTGTTCACAGTTTGTCTGTTGGTCTGAGGCGCTGATTGGCTGTGACTTCGACCAATCAGCAGCGGCTTGTCGCGAGAATAGCCGGATCCAAAATGAACGTTCTCTTTTCCACAGGACTCGATGTCCTTCTCAATTCCAGTCTAAGGCACGTTCAGCTCACCTTTTGTGGCAAAAAATCCGAGCCACCCTGACTCTTCGACCCACGGGCAAACTCTTAAAGATAGACACTAAACTGCAACTAATGGCAAGAAAAAAATTATATATATATATAATAATTTTTTTTTAAATACCAAAAAGCAGGTCCTCGGTGGACCATATCCCTACTTCGCAACATAGTAGTGAGATAGCCAATGGTGTGTTATCTCATTTACATATGTGTATTACAGCAGGAGATATATAGAGATAGTTTAGAGGACATAAAGGAACTAGCTACGAGAAGCTAAGAGATAGAGCTACGATACGCTCAGATAATTACTACTATTGCTACAACAAGGAATACGAAACTACACATCACAACACATGGCGTCGTCGATAGGATACTCACAAGATTAGAGGAGCCCGACTATGTTGAGATGTGGCTAAAATGTTTTTCAGCCTATGCAAGAAGCAAAACATTACAAGACAAAAAGAACGTTGGTGGAGAGAACGAGATTACCGATTTATTTTTAGCGTCCGCTGGATGTGAAGCAAAAATGAGAGGGGTGAAGAAATTGATGGATATTTTATAGATGACAGGAGATTAAAAAAATCTTTATAAAAATTGTTTATTTCTGTCATCTATAAAACATCCATCAATTTCTTCACCCCATAATACATCCTGATGAAGTTTTAAAGAAACCGAAACGTTTAAATGTCGATAGATAAATTCATCTTATTTTTGGAACACTTGTTTTCAAATTTTTTAATATTGTCGGTTTTATTTCCATATTTACTCCCATATATATATATATATATATATATATATATATATATATATATATATATATAAGTTTCTGGTCGAAATAAAATATAAGGAGATGACGGTTAGTGAAGTTTTTCTTTCTTTGAAAGTTGAATATAGCTCTGTAGATAATTTAATTCCTTGATTATTATACACTGAGCTCTCTTGGGGAATTTATAAAATCCTTTTGTGAGTATATATGTTTGAACCGACAAGAGTATACAGTATGGTTGTACAGTTAGATTTCGAGGATCCCAAATAGAATCATCCCTTACTTACCCGTTATTTGGATTAGTTTACATACATATGTATATATATGTGTGTGTGTATAATATGGGTGTTGATAATATGGGTGTTGTATTTATAACTAGAGATTACTAAATATCTTGGATTTTCTTGTTAATTTGTTGCTTTTGAATATAATTATATATATATATATAATATATATATATATATATATATAGTATTGGATAATTTGCTTGAAGCATTGTTAAGTATATTATTATTTATTTATATTAAGATGGCAATTATAATGCGTATAGAAAAATAAAATACAATGATGTTCAATGTCTAATCAATTTCGAAGGAACAACGGATATCACGGTTCTTCCACGTGGCGTCATAACAACCCACGAGGCGTGTGTTTATAACGTCCAAAACAAAACACACACAAGACCGCATCCATTTCAAAAACAGTCTCTGAAAATGAAGTTCCTTCGAAATTGATTAGAACATTATTTTATTTTTTTATATGTATTATAATTGCCTTTTTAATATAAATAAATAGATAATAATAATAATAATAATAATAATAATAATAATAATAATAATAATAATATATGCATATATATATATAAATCCAGACAAAGGTATATAATATTGCACACAGGCTTAAACAACAAAGTGTCCGTGTTTGTTCAATTTCAACTAAAAATGTTAGCAACGAAGTCTGGTTTCCAAATCAACAAACTCACGAATACAACCTTCATAACGTTAAATTAATAGCTCACCCATTTACGAGAATACCAAGATAACAATGACAAGAAGTTGTTGAATACAAAACACCTAAATCAAGTTGAGTAAATCGGCAAACGTCTAAGTCGACATTTGTTTTCAACAAGAAAGACTTCTGCCAATATCGAAAGGATATGTTTTTCGCCTGGAGATATTCGTATTAGCCGAGTTCGATTTTTGTGAAGACGTTGTCGCTGTCACTCTGAGAAGCACTTGCCAGACATCATTCTGTCATGTCCTTCCGGGTGGCCAGAAGAAAAAAAATCATATATATATATATATATATATATATATATATATATAATACTAATAATGTTATTATTAGAGGAAAAATAAAGGGTCTACCATGGTTTCAATCAAATTGAAATGATTTCTTCAGGAACATTCAGGTTAACTAAGTCGATGTAATTCCTTAGTTAAATTAAATATATTTTTCGGATAATAACGGTTGAACGCTACGTTATTAGTATTATTACGGCCCTGTATTTTTTATATATTGAGCACTTTTGGATTATTTACTAAATGTCACTGTGACGGAAAAGTTAAAGCGGTAATTGGATGCTATATATATATATATATATATATATATATATATATATATATATATATATATATACAGAGCAAATTTATAAGTAAAAATATAATAAAAGACTTAGAGTTTTTGCATTATAGTCTATTTCAGGAAGCTTAGACAAAGTGTCTAACTCTCCCAAATAATCAGATGCGAATGATGAATTCTTTATTACTTTTAAGGCATTTGAAAGCAGATTTTTTTAAAAAAATGTTATTGTTCTGTTACTCTCAGTTGTGGGGGTAATAAAAAAATTATTTGACCATTTGTGGTCGGTAATTACTCATTCGCATCTGATGATTTGGTAATTCATCAATCGCATCTGATGATTTGGGAGAGTTAGACACTTTGTCTAAGCTTCCTGAAATAGATTATAACGCAAAAACTTTAAGTCTTTTGTTATATTTGATGGTCTAAAATTAAAATGTAAAAAGTGTTCGATACCTAAGTAGAGCAAATAATAAAGTTACACCTAATGAATCAGAAATACTTACTGATAGTTTATCGGAGTAGCTCATCAGGGCAAGAATCTGACACATACACACACACACACAGACACACACACACACACACACACACACATATATATATATATATATATATATGTTGATAATATGGTGTGCTATATTTATAAGTAAACAGTGCTCAATATCTTGGATGTTCTTGTTAATTCGTTGTTTTTGCATAGGGCCCGGTTAGTTCAGTTGGTAGAGAGTTCGACTAGTTCAATACCGGCACTCGCCAACTCAGCGTATGAGTAGCACAGGGATATGTACGGTAAAGTAAAGAGCTGATGGAAGGTGTGGCGCTCCACCTCAGATGCAAAAACAATCTCCTTGGTCTAGCGCTAGTGAAAATGGGATAGATTCCCCCGCTGTTTGGCTTATACCGACTTTAGGCCACCCCGATTACTTTACTTACTACTTATTCATATAAATACAGACGAGGATATATCATATTGCACACAGGCTTAAAAAAAAACAATGTGTCGGGGATTCTCTAATTTCAACTAAAAATGTTAGCAATTAACTGTTGTTTTCACTTACGAAAACAACTTCACATCTTAAAATAATAGCTCACCCAGTTACAAGAATATCAAAGTCGACGTTTGTTTTCAACGAGAAAGACTTCTACCAATATCGAAAGGATATGTTTTTCGCCTGGAGATATTCGTATTAGCCGAGTTCGATTTTTGTGAAGACGTCCCCGTCATCGCCGCTGCACTTGCCAGACATCATTCTGTCATGTCCTTCCGGTTAGGCGTTGGTGTCCGTGACTCAACAGACATTAAAAAATGGAGATACTTGATTTCTGGATATTCGCCGTGTAGGGTACACCCTGTAGGGTCGTTTCCGCGAGAAGAATTGGTGTGAGGACGTGTTTACTAGGATAAGTAGAAATCTGGGACTTCATGTAAGAGAAAGAAACATTGATGCAACGGTTAAATCGAATTTAATGGACCTAAATTCGACCATTGTATGTTACTCCGCCGAAAGATAAAAAATCCAAAAAATCAGGAAATTAACCTAATTTAATGAAATGTTCAGTGTTGATATATTAATGAATAAATGAGATGATTCACTAGTGATTTTATTTAAACACTTTTACATTTTTTCAGGTCAGTTATGTCTTACGCCTCAAAGATACGTTGTTCAAAGTTAACTGAGCTGAAAAAATGCAAAAGTTTTTAAATAAAATAACTGGTGCATTATATCTTTTATTCATTAATATATTAATACTGAAAATGTTATTAAATTCGGTTAATTTCCTGATTTTTAGTATTTTTTTCTTTCGACGGGGTAATAAGCGATGGTATAATTTAGGTCGTTAAGTTCGATTTAACCCAAAAATTAATGCCATTTCTTTTATTTCATCTAATTTGTTTTCTACAAGGATAGCTATGGCATTAAATAACCCACGAAATAATCAGACAAATTTATATTATAATCAACTCCAAAAAAAATAACTTGCTCCATGCAAGAACGAAACAATTTTTCTGAATTTTGGAAATAAGGCTTGATAATTAGTATTATTTTGATTATTCGGCCTATTGTCCTCATCTTTATTGTTATCTACACTATTTCTCTGAATTTTTTAGATGAGGCTTGATTATTAGTATTATTTGGATTATTCGGCCTATTGTCCTCATCTTTATTGTTATCTACACTATTTCTCTGAATTTTTTAGATGAGGCTTGATAATTAGTATTATTAATTAGCATCTTCATTGTTATCTGTACGACATTTAGGCAGATGTGTCCTCCGGCCTTTTTCATGTATTTCTTGTCGAACTTGGGAACTTTCTCGGAGTCGGGAAGCTTCTTTTCGAATTCGGGAAACCTTCTTGTCGCAATCGCTCACCTTCTTATCTTAATCGGGAACCATCAAGCAACTTTGAACCTAACCCTTTATTCAATCCACCGCGGTATCCTTTTTCCTTCGGCTAAACCGATTACGACTAGATTTAGTTGGGAGCCACGAATTTTCCCGGGGACTCATTCAAAGCAAATATATGCGTCCCAAGACGCACTAAAATATGAAAGAGAAAGAAATTGAAATATAGATATATAAATAAAATGAATATGTGCCGCATCCTACTCGTGTGGATGGGTTGTAAAATACAAACATGCAAATATATAACCGTGTATATAATTACATATAACCCTGTACATAACATGTTTAATAAATCACATAAATAATACCATTGTAAGGTTAAAAGTGATATATACTTGAGATATAACTCCGACAAATGTTGAAGGACAAAAGATTTATATGGTACAGCACATGGATATAACAAGATACATAAAGTAATAGGTGTACATAAAAAATCTTTTGTCTTCAACATTTGTCGGAGTTATATCTCAAGTATATACACTTTTAACCTCAATGGATTATTCATGTGATTATTAAACATGTTTATGTACAGGGTTATATGTAATTATATACACGGTTATAATATTTGCATGTTTGTATTTTACAACCCATCCACACGAGTAGGATGCGGCACATATTCATTTTATTTATATATCTATATTTCAATTTCTTTCTCTTTTCATATGTTTTAGTGCGTCTTTGGGACGCATATATTTGTTTTGAATGAGTCCCCGGGAAAATCATGGCCCCAACTAAACCTCTTGTCGTAATTGGTTTAGCCGAAGGAAAAAGGATGACCGCGGTTGGATTGAATAAAGGGTTAGGTTCAAAGTTGCTTGATGGTTCCCGATTAAGATAAGAAGGTGCTGAATTACGACAAGAAGGTTTTCCGAATTCGAAAGAAGCTTCCGACTCCGAGAAGTTCCCAAGTTCGACAAGAAATACATGAAAAAAGGCGGAGGAGACATCCCTGCCTAAACTGTCGTACAGAGTAACAAGGTGAAAGATTGAGGACAATAGTCGCGACATAAGTCCGGAGATAAAGTCCAAATAATGCTAATTAGCAGCCTCATCTAAAAAATTCGAGAGAAATGTGTATCGATAACAAAAAGATGAGGAAACAATAGGGCCGAATCAAATACAAATAATGGAGTAATAATCAACGCCTTCCGTCTAAAAAATTCTGAGAAATAGTGTAGATTAACAATAAAGTGAGGACAATAGGCCCGAATATCAAAATAATACATAATTATCACGCCTTTATTTCAAAATTGACAGAAAAATTGGTTTCGTGTCTTGCATGGAGCAATTATACATTTTTTTGCAGTTGAGTTATACATTAATTTGTTCTGATTTATTTCTGTGGGTTATTTAAGTGCCAATGGCTATTGCTTAGTAGCGAAAACACAATTAGAGGGATATATAAAAAGGAAATGGCAGTTAAAACTAATGCCTTTTGGTTACGGAAATGCTGTCAAACTTTGAACGACCTAAATTATAGCCATCGCTTATTACCCCTCGAAAGAAAAAAATACTAAGAATCAGGAAATTCCGAATTGTAATAACATTTTGTTAGTAATGAAGTATATAGGAATTTATGCCCAGTTTATCTTTTTAAGAAGCTTTTGGCATTTTTTATCAGGTTACTTTGAACACGTATCTTTGCGTGTACTGTGAAAAAATGTAAACGAGTGCTAGTGAAGAGTTCGGGAGTCTCATTTTATCTGTAAATATAGTCTAACACTGAGATTTTAGTATCGTTTAGTGTCGCCTGATTTTCTGGTATTTTTATCATAGTGTCCGGCGGTACCGATGCACCAATGATCGTAATTGGGTAGGTCCATTGTAATTCAGATTGTAAGCCGCTTGCAGTCAATCGTTGTTTGTGTGTCTCGTTAACATGGAGTCACCA
>CM042182.1:279493-286993 GCA_023376005.1 Doryteuthis pealeii | reverse complement strand
GACACAGACAGACAGATACGTATCGAGAAAAGAAGGAGGAAGAGGTCTCGACACCATTGAAGATTGTGTAGAATCGACAATTCCAGCACTCGATGCATATACAAAAAAGGGCAAAGAAAAACTAATAGCAGCAACCAGAAAAAAAACAATTGCAACATATGGACAGTATTAGCACTATGTGAAATTTTATTTACCTCGTACCCCACTTGTACGGGTTAGGCACAAGGCTCTATTAACGTGGGCCCACCCACAAACCGAAGCTCATGGGTGGGAGAGAACAAAAAATTGCGTCGATCCCGTCGGCATTCCCCCCCCCCAAAGGGGGCACCTCAGGCGCTGGGCAATAAACCCTTTAAGTCAAGGGGGCAGGTGTTGCCTGGGGGGGGTAGCCCCCTGGGATCGACGCTATTAATTTAACATAACCGGTCCAGTGGCCGAAGCGCACTGGACCCCTGTCCCGAAGGACAGGTTGGAAATTCCTGATTAGCACTACGTGAAATGCAAACAGCTTCATCCAGGAATTGAACTCGTCGCGCCGTGTCCATTTCCTAGTACAGTACCTATTACCCCACGCACCTTCAAACATCAATATACATGATAACCAAATTATTTATGTGTGTTTGTCTACTTAAAGTAATTGAAGAATGTGCAAATTCTATTGAAAATAGATTAATATCTTGATTTAATTATCAAGAGTTTGCAAAGTTTGAGGAGAATAATGACCATTTTCTAGACTTTTGCATTGTAAGCAATTATTTTAAAAAACATCCAAGAACATTTCTTTCTTCCATAGTAGAGTTGATAACAAGGTGTGATAAGAGTACAACAAAAATAAAAACAATCACAAAATGTGTTTTGATTTTTTTAATTTGTAGAAAAGAAGAAAAATATATAATCGATGAACGAAATAAAAAAAAAATGTATTAAAAAAAATCAATCAATTTCGATCGATCTCAAAATCCTATAAACATCTGATTAAATACCAATAGTCATTTTTGCTGACCAATAATGAAAATTAAATCTAATGAAATTGGCACAAAATGTCTCGAAGAGTCAGTAATATAAAAAAATATTGTTTGGAGAATTGAAAATCTTCATCACTGCATAATGATTTTTTCGATTTTATCATACGATGCCCGTCATAATAAAATCGAGAAAAAATGTTTGGTGGAAGACAACAAATCATCATCATCATCATCAACATCATCATGTCGTGTAAGCAGCACAGATATCCATGACAATCTCTCGCGAAACCTTCCCTATCATTTATTGCCCCTGGAAGTTCTTCTGCACCGCAACCAGCATCCTCGCATATTTGGTTAATGTAGGTCCTTGCTGGGTGGCCCACATTAGCATGTCCACGTGTTGGCTTCCACAGGAGAATGTCGCTTATGAGCTCGTCCTTGTTTCTCAAGCAGTGTCCTGTACGCCTATTCCGTCACTCGGATGGTTTGTGAAATTGGGGGTAGGTGACTATACAGCTGCTTCCTTGTGGGGTGCTGTTTCCACGACTTGTTCAAGACTGCACTCAGCATTTTTGTTCAGCTCCTATCTAGCTTATTCTCAAGGCGCTTTGTTAGGGTCCAAAAGTACCACTACTACAATGATTGTTTAGGCATTAAATAACCCATGTAGATTTAAATGCAATTAAACAAAGATTTATTTGCATTATTCGGACTATTGTCCTCATCTTTATTGTTATCATCACATCATTCTTGTTCAGCTTTCATCTAGCTTATTCTCAAGGCGCTTCGTTAGGGTCCAAGTGATAATACCACTACTATTCTTTTACAATGATTGTTTAGGCATTAAATAACCCATGTAGATTTAAATGCAATTAAACAAAGAAAACAAAAAATTTATTTGCATTATTCGGACTATTGTCCTCATCTTATTGTTATCATCTCATCATTTTTGTTCAGCTCCTATCTAGCTTATTCTCAAGGCGCTTCGTTAGGGTCCAAGTGATAGTACACTACTATTCTCTTAGAATGATTGTTTAGGCATTAAATAACCCATGTAGATTTACATGCAATTAAACAAAGAAAACAAAAATTTATTTGCATTATTCGGACTATTGTCCTCATCTTTATTGTTATCATCTCAGCATTCTTGTTCAGCTCCCATCTAGCTTATTCTCGATGCGCTTCGTTTGGGTCCAGGTGGTACAGCCATACAGCAGTACTGATACAACCACAGCCTGGAAGAATTGCCGCTTTAACTTGTCAGTGAGATCTACATACAACAAATAAAGAATTAGAAAATCTGTTTGATCTTATTATAATGGAGATTGTGTGTCTGTCTGTCTGTAACTGAAACTATATCCCTACACAAGTCACAATTCCCTTAGATATTTATATCACATCCTCCATGATTTTATTTTTACCAAAAATTATTGATAAAATTGTTTAAAATTATTTATGCCGTTGACCTTATCTCGATACAAATAACATGTCATTGTATTTACATATACAACAAAATAGCGGTTTATAGTGTGAACGGGAATGCTAATTTGCATATTGATGTTAAAGATGTAAAGTGTTAATAAATAAGTGATTATTTTAATAAATATGTGTTTAGTATTATTGATTTCTAATTGTTTGGTTTTATCTTAATGAATATGAACAAAAATCCCGTGGATAAATCTTAAAAGAAATCGATTTACAAAAGAAATAACTGTAATATATCCTTTACTTCCTATTTTAAATACATAGTTTAATCAAAAAATTTTAGCAATGAAATACGGGAGTGATGGAAGCGTAAGTTTCAAACTTGGTCAAGATTTCGATGATAGCACCTCTGTTTCAAATCTTTTTATCTGCATTCTTATTTAGTTTCATTAGCCTTACTAATTTTAATATTTTATTACATAAAAACTTAAATACTTGCATATATTTTCTAGTATATGTCATGTAAATTTGGAGTCAGTACTAAATGTAAGAATCTTTTTAATCCCTTTTAAAAACGTTTTAAGCAAATGATCGATTTACCACCGTGAAACTGACAGCCACGCACAGTAGCTTAAGAGAACAGGTTTTATACGTTTAAAAAAAGATGTTATCCAAGTTCTATATCCAACTCTCTCTCTCTCTCTCTCTCTCTCTCTCTCTCTCTCTCTCTCTCTCTCTATCTCTCTCTATCCCCCAGACTCTTCTTTCTCTCTCCCTCTCCCCCTCTCTCTTCTCTCTATATATAATTATATATAATATATATATATTAATATATATGTATGTATATATATATATTCCCTCTCTGGCCTTTCTCTTTCTCTCCCCTCTCTCCCCTCTCTCTCCTAGACTCTTCTCTTGCTCCCCTCTCTCTCTCTTCTCTCTCTCTCTCTCTCTCTCTCTGGGATATATATATACATATATATATCCCTCTCTGACCCTTATCTCTCTCTTTCTCTCCAGTCTCCTTCTCTCTCTCTCTCTTCTCTCTCTCTCTCTCTCTCTCTCTTCTCCTCTCTCTCTCTCTCTCGTGTTGCACATGTGCGTGTGTGAGGGAGTCAGTATGATGAAATTTTAGTAATCACTTTTACATTTTATTTGATTTTCTGATTTTTTAAGCATAATATTTTAGATCACACACACACACGCACACACACACGCACACAGATTATATATATATTTAATATATATATATATATATAATCCAAAAGTCCGGAGAAGAACTTCCTTACGACATAGGACTTTTTTTTAAACGTGTCGCAGTTTGCAGAGCTCAATCTGTACTCTTATTGTTAGAGTCACAGAACAAATTTATAAGTAAAAATATAACAAAAGACTTAGAATCTGGACTAGATTGATTTAACAGAAAATCCCAACAAATTACCGACAACAAATGGTTAAATATCTTTTTTATTACCCTACAGAAGAGGGACACTGGACAATAAGAAGAAAAAAATCTGTTTTCAAATGCCTTAAAAGTAATAAAGAATCCATCATTCGGATATGATGAAAGAGTTAGACAATTTGTCTGAGCTTCCTGAAATAGACTATAATGCAGAAATTCTAAGTCTTTTGTTATATTTTTACTTATATATATATATATATATATATATATATATATATATATATATATATATATATATATATGTTAAAAGGAAATGAAAGGAAATGAATCCGACAGTATGAGTATGAAAAGGTGGAATGAAAACATCACACAATGCTGTTAAAGAGAAAACAATTCATAATATAATCATAGCTGATACTGATCAATATTTCGATTTTACAAAAATCATCATCAGAGCTCATTCACTCCGTGGTGTTTTGGTCGGAGAAAAATGTCAAATCAGTTCACAAATTGATCAGTATCAGCTATGATTATATTATAAATTGTTTTCTCTTTAACAGCATTATGTGATGTTTTCATTCCACCTTTTTATACTCATATATATATATATATATATATATATATATATATATATGGGTGTATTTGTAAATATATGTGTGGGTAAATATATTTGAGGGAGTAGATGTTTGAGTGATTGCATTATTTTTCTTAAAAAGTACGCAAATTAAATCAAATACATAGAAAAAGTAACATGGATTGAGAACATTACAATCTTCAAGCAAAAACGTTGAAATATATATCCGAAATCCTCACATACTACCAAGGAAAGGTACCCTGTATTTCCCATGTTAGTGTGTACTATATAAAAATATCACCATAGAATAATGTGCATTTTTTAAATCTCATTACATGGAACTTAATTGCCGCTGACGGTGGCCTTCAAGAGAGTAACGGTAAATAAATAATGCTACACTCGATAAGGGGCCGGGTTAGCTCAGTCGGTAGAGCGTTCGCCTGGAAACTACAAGGTTCCTAGTTCGATACCGGCCCTCGCCAACTCAGCGTATGAGTTGCACAGGGATCTGTGCGGTAAAGTAAGGAGCTGATGGTAGGTGTGGCGCTCTACCTCAGAGCCCCAAAACAATCTCCTTGGTCTAGCGCTATTGAAAAGGGGATAGACTCCCTAGCTGACTGGCTGATACCGACTTTAGGCCACCCCGACGACTTTACTTACTTACATACAACAGACATCAAACATATTTAGAAAAGCTTTACTTATTGTTTCCAACTTTGAAAATCAAATTTTATTCGGAGTTTCACCATAAGGATCTTCAGGGTTAAATTACACACATGTAATCGAATGCAATTAATTAATAACTTGAGTAGGTTATTACTTGTACCTGTATTCCAATATAATATATATATATATATATATATATATATATATATATATATATATATATATATATATATATTGGAATACAGGTACAAGTAATAGCCTACTCTTCAATTGTGCTGTGGACTTTTAACTTACTTTTTGTAGCTGGAATGCATCATGAACATTTTTGATACTTATTATACACTTTTTTATATATTTTTACATCAAACTCTTTTGAGTTTTTATTATGGATTATAATGCTTCTGTTTTTTAAAAAATAAATTTATTTTATTTCTAACACAGAATACGCATTTTTAAAAAATCCAGCATCGAAAACCAGCGTTCGTTTGTACCCCTCCTTCTAACGGTTATTTATTCCGTCTTTCCTTCATATTTTGCTCTTGATGAAGACCGCTCCTTTAAAAAGGTCGAAACAGATTCGGTCAGCAAACTATAAACATCATTTGTTGTTTTTTCTAAAAATGTTAAATACATACTGTCGATTAACTTTCATTTACTTCTATATATATATATATATAATATATATATATATATATATATATATTCATTACCTGCATTTCGCAAAGTTTGGTTAATGACCCGGTAACGATTACAATAAACAGTAAACAAAAGAAAATAATAAATAAATAGAAGAAGAAGAAGAAGAAGAAGAAGAAGAAGAAGAAGAAGGAGGAGGAGGAGGAGGAGGAGGGGGGATGGGGCAATTAGCACTCCAGCAGACAACAGTGATTTTTTAAAATTAAAAAACTGACCAATTAACCTGACCTTAGCAATGAGCTAATAAATTATGGATCATAAAAAGCAAAAGTGATACCAATCATAGTTTGTATTATTTGTATTATTCGGACTATTTTCCCCATCTTCATTGTTATCTGTACAACGTTTCGGCCGATGTGCCCTCCGACCTTCTTCAGGTATTTCTTGTGGTACTCGAGAACCTTCTCGATCTTGGGGACCTTCTTTTCGAACTTGGGAACCTTCTTGTCGTAATTGGAAACATTCTTGTAATCAGGAGCCATCATGTAACTTTGAACCTAACCCTTTATTCAGTCCACGAGGGTATCCTGATTCCGCTAACCAATTGGACACATAGTCTAGTGGATAAAGGAGTTAGGTTAAAACAGTTCTAAGTGACAATTATCTCTGGACTGCAGGTTCAAACCTGGTCAAGGGCAGCAGTAACATAGAATAATAATTAACTCAGCTTAACACCTTTACCCCAGCTATGGTTAGCGGAATGAGAACAGGATACCCCCGTTGTCTACAATACTCCAGTGTTTGAACTTTCACCAGAGATACAAATTTTATAACATTAAACATATTCTTACAATATAAGGATAAACCTGAATTTCACCCTACAGACTTGCCCCTCAAAAATCGACCCAAAATCAACTTAAGAACAAACTGGACACAACTTACTATATAAATCAAGTAAGATTCTTGACCGCCCTGTCGGCTGGGGCGTTAGAATGCACCGACTGCACCTCTGCAGAGGGGTAAGACTCCCCCAATGGGGCCACCTGTTTGCCGTGGGTGGCGACCCGTGATGATTAAGGATAGAGCCCAGGAGGATGAGCAGTCCATGACTTGAAATACTCCACTTTGGCCCTATCTTGGGCTAGACGGGCGGTCGGAGAGGCCCCCTCCGATCAATCGGCTGGTCACGTCAAGCCCTAGCACCTATATGATTGCCCCAACCCTATTACCCTTATGGCAAGCCCCAACCACTTTTTATCATATGGGTGCTAGAAGGCGGTGGCTGCGGGTCTACATGTCCTGGGAATGACATTAAACTCTATTTGATGGTGAGGTTCCAGTTTTGGAGGTTTGAGGAATGTGGAGCACCCCTTCATCACCATTACTCCCTGGTCCACTCTGATCCGGAGTGGTAGTACCTGTTAGGGTCCCATCTATGGGTTAAATAGAAAACATGAGTTTATAAATAAAATTGTATTATCCATTAAAAATGAAATTATTCCAAACTTTGTTAGCATTAAACTTTTTTTTTTACCAATAGAAGTATTCGGCATAAAATAACCCAATGGGTTGACATGCCGTAAAACCCAACCAACCAACCAACCTAAGATTCTTGAAAAAAAAAAACATTGAAATAAATTTGACCGGTCTCGCAATTTGCCCCTTGGCATAAATATCCCACATGGTCTGACATGCCGTTAAATCTCTATTATTAATCATGAGTTGTGTTCTCACCTTCAAGCGGTACTCTTTATGTAATGTCCTTATTTTTGTTGTCTTCTGGCATGACGAGGCGTGCTTAGTACTATTAATTTTTCTACGGAGTCGTTTCT
>CM042182.1:224493-274493 GCA_023376005.1 Doryteuthis pealeii | reverse complement strand
ACCAGCGCATATAAAAACGTGATAATATTATTAACGAAATAAATAATGAATAAATAAATATATAATAATATAAAATATATAATATAAAATATGAATTTTTTTTTTTTTTAAATAGATGATACAATCAATATTCTAGCAGTTATAGAATCAGAAAAACAATTTTCAAACGAAAAAAAAATGTCGATTATTAAATCAAACAGAAACAGAAGATTTGAGAAAATTAACAAACACACACATCCGCCATCATAAATATAAAATTGAAAGATAAAACTGAAATGAAAACAAAAATGATGGAAAAGGAGCAAAGAAGTGGTTATGAAATAGTTCAACAATACAAGTAACACAAGCCAATAGCAATTCATACAATTTGACATGAAATATCTTTACTCAAGTATAACAGAAAATCGATTAAAGATTGTTAAAGCATTGACCAAAAAGACCCCCACCTTTTCTCTCTTTAAAAAAAAAGAGTTCCAATTCAAATTCTCGAACTGCCAAAAAAATCAATTCTCATTCAAAATAAAGAGCAGTGTATGTTTTTTTTTAATCGAATACTCGATTTCACATTTAAATCGTGCAATGAAGAAGAAATATGTGAACTAATAGAAATACTCACTATTACCGTCGAATTGGCAGACAAGGCAGCAAGCAAGCTGTAACTCAATACGGATTTTCAGCAAGCCTAGCGTATAATGAAAGAGGTCGTTCATTACATAAGCTAAATGTAGAATAAACATCATACTCACTGTTCGAATTGGCAGACAAGGCAACAAGCAAGCTGTAACTCCATACGGATCTTTCATTGTCGCAAGCCTAGCGTATAATGAAAGAGGTCGTTCATTACATAAGATATATTTTATATTTCTAAATGTAGAATAAACATCATACTCACTGTAGAAGCAATATTCCAGTTACCGTCGAATTGGCAGACAAGACAAGCAAGCAAGCTGTAACACATTACGGATCTTTACATTGTCACAGCCTACTGCATAATGTTAGATTATTTATCAGCACCATAACGCCACAGAAACCAAGCAGCCAATCAGGACGCAAGGAATGTAATCACCAAGAAGGTTCCCGATTTCGAAAAGGATCCCGAGTCTGACAAGAAATACATTTTTGAAATACCTGAAGAAGGCCGGAGGGCATATCGGCCGAAACGTTGTACCGATAACAATACAGATGAGAATAATAGTTCGAATAATCCAAATAATACTAATTATCAAGCATCATCTCAAAAATTCAGAGAAATAGTAATAGAAATACGTATTTTTGGTTTATTCAGACTATTGTCCTCATCTTTATTGTTATCTGTACAACGTTTTGGCCGATGTACCCTCCGGCCTTCTTCAGGTATTTCTTTTCGGATTCGGGAACCATCTCGGACTCGGGAACATTCATATCATATCATATACATGCGTGGTGTAATGGTTAAAGTCATGGGAAATGGACTCGTCGCTCCGAGTTCAAATTCTTGATGTGGTAATTGCATTTCACTTAGCGCTAATACCCTTGAAAAAGGTATGAATCCTACTTTCCCTCCAGCTATGGATAAACAGTAGAGAAGACTGATCTCTCTAACCTTGTTTAGGCAACCAGTCTCGGAGAAGGAAAACTCTGAATTCAAATCTGTTCAACACCGCTTAAGATATTGACATTGTGTCACATCCTGTTCTTGCGGAGAGATGGGTAATATATATCTATACACTCGTGTAATGAACAACTTTTTAAGATCAATTTTAACCTAAAAATCAAGAGGTCGTTCATTACATGAAAAAGAGATTTTATCTCGAAATATCAAGAATAAATCACAGGTTAACAAACAACACCATTGTTACCTTATTTTCTCTTTACACCTGCATTGTGATAGCCTTCAAAATCAACCTCTAAACCAATATATACACAAGGCTTCAAGCAAATTATAAAACTCTCTTATTATTATTTTCCTTGAGGAAACACAGACAGAAAACCTCTTTATGGTAATTACGTAGACAAGATAATGATAAAGTCAACAGGTAATGAAACACAACTCAAGGCTTTATACAAACGGTGTATTCAACAAACATGAACATACAATATACAATATGTAACGTGTGACATACAAAATGTGTGTGAGGTTTACAAATGTGTTAGAAATTGTACAATTGTATAGTGTAGATGTAGGGGCTTTGCAAAATAATGCACTTGTGAAAACTTATCTGTCTCTGGTAACAAGTGTCTCTTGCTAGCTTGAGAAGTTTGACATTTACGAGTCACCGGCTCTGAGGGGGGGGGGTAAGCTGGTTTAAAAAAGCGCGTCCTTTTACGGCGGCTGGTCGCAGCGAAAGAGAAAGGTTGATAGTATCAACCTTCGAATTTGGCGGCTAAACTAAGCCTAGTAATGTGTGTTTTGATTGGTCCCCGACAATAACCCTTAGCCAATCGTACAAGGTCTCTTATCAGGCAATGTTTAAAGGACACGGTCTCTTTATCAGGCGTTGGTTAAGAGGAGGTAACTGTGTTATATTATTTCTTATACTCTTCACTCATATAGATTTTTCATTTCATGAATTGGTGCTAAATAATGAAAGCCATATTGCGGGTTTTTTAGCATTATACAAATTTAAAAAAATGTTATTTATTGCTTTGCATAAAATCCGAGGCAATGACCTTACATTAACATGCTATATATATATATATATAATATATATATATATATATATATATATATGTGTGTGTGTGTGTGTGTGTGTGTGTGTGTGTGTGTGTAAATTTGAAACTATTGATTATAACACCTATAGATGATATAATTACGTTATACTCTGTAAACGATTTTACATTTCTTCTCTCCCTTTCTCTCATATACAAGGTGTGTCTAAAAGTTATCGAGATTTTTTGTACTTTTTGACACACCTTGTATTCTAAAAAAATTAACGTTCTATTCATTGTTCATTTCTATCTTGGTAAATACAGCTTCGATCTCGACACTTTTATGACACACCTTGTTTTCAGAAAAAATTAAGGTTCCATTCATTGCTCATTTCTATCTTGGTAAATACCTTTAAATTAGGCACTTTTATGACACACCTTGTATTCTGAAAAAAAATAACGTTCTATTAATTGTTCATTTCTATCTTGGTAAATACAGCTTCAAATTCAATACATTTATGTCACATTGTATTTACAAACACAGAGAAATAGAAGGAGAGATTCGTGTTTGTATGTGTATATGTGCGTGTATGGAATAAACAAATCGTTTATTTTTTCCTCATAAATCAGAAAAAATGTCAACACTGGTCCGCAAAGCTGGATAGAACCCAAAATAAATGAATGTTTTCTTACCTCATCAAAATCTCATTACTATTAGTTTCATATATTTTTATAAAAAATATACTTAGAGGGGACGATAGATACACAGAGAGAGAGAGAGAGAGAGAGAGAGAGAGAGAGGAGAGAGAGGGGGTATTTACATATACACATATACATATATACAAGATGTGTCAAAAAGTATCAATAATTTTTGTACTTTTTGACACACCTTATAATTTGAAAAAATTACGTTCCATTTATTATTCATTTCTATCTTGGTAAATACAGCTTCAATGTCGATACTTTTATGACACACCTTGTTTTCTGTAAAAAAAAAAAATGAACGTTCCATTCATTGTTCATTCTATCTTGGTAAATACACCTTCGAACTCGATACTTTTATGACACACCTTGTATTCTGAAAAAAATAACGTTCCATTCATTGTTCATTTCTATCTTGGTAAATACAGCTCCAAACTCGGCACTTTTATGACACACCTTTTATATACAGAGAGAATGAGAAAGGGAGATTTGTGTGTATATGTGTGTGTGTATGGAATGAACAAATTGTTTTTTAAATTTTTTTTCATGAATCAGAAAAATTGTCACCACGGGTCCGGTAAAGCTGGACAGAACCCAAAATAAATGAATGTTTACTCACCTCATTAAAGTCTCATTAAAACTAGTTTTATATCTATTAATAATGGAGGTTCGCTTCCGGTTTTTGTATTTAACAAAAATTACGTCACTGCTTGCGTCACATTACCAAAATCGTCATAATATAGAATAAATACACTCAAAATTTGAACATGCAACAGTCCTCATTGTTTTTTAAAACAAGTTTTGATAAATACATAACTGGTATTATATATCTATATATAGTTTGTTTTATTTTAATACATATTTGAAGTTTACATTTCAAATTGTTTTATTTTTTAATCCTTTAATGAATTTGATGATTTTACTTACTTAGGGTACAAACTCGCTGACATTGAATTTTTTACTCCCTTTTTTTACTATATCAATATGTTTCAAAAATCTATTTTTACATCACCCGGGGGTGTTTTTTTTATTTTGAACTAGTCTCTTCTAATGAAAAATACAATAAGAGAGAGAGAGAGAGAGAGAGAGAGAGAGAGAGAGAGAGAGAGGGGGGGGATGTTGAATTTTTTGTATATAAGGTGTGCTACACTACAGCACTTAAATTTATAGACTAAGCGAGGTAACGTGGTTTAAGCCTCAGCCAATCAACAGCCCGAATGCGTTGCTGGTTGACTACTTAATCACTGATACTGAGAGACGTCCATTTACAATCATTGACGAAGGATTTGCCAGAGTGAGGAGCACCAAGGAACAACCAAAGGATTCTTTACCCGTGGATCGAAACTACGCTCTGTTTAACACAAAGGATCTCTACTGAACAAGCGCTCTTGCTTGAAGCCTAAAGGATGGCCCATAAAATCGCAACAATGGGGAGTGATAGATACCGAGGGAGAGAGAGAAAGAGAGAGAGAGAGAGAGGTATTTACCTCGCATCCTATCTATGCGGGTATGGCACAAGGTCTTTTAATGTGGGACCACTCACGAGCCAAAGCCCACGGGATGGCGGGTGCAAAAATACATTAATCCCGTCGTCACTCCCCCTCAAAGATGGCACCTCAGGCCCTGGGCAATAAACCCAGCCCTGTCGCTTTAAATAAAGGGGGCAGGTGTTGCCTGGGGGGATAGTCCCCTGGGATAACGCCGTTAATTAAAAATACAGGTCCAGTGACCGAAGAGCCAGCTGTTAATGTGTGTGTGTATGTGCGTGTGTGTGTGTGTGAGAGAGGGAGAGGGATATACACACACACACACACACACACACACACATATATATATATATATATATATATATATATATATTATATATATATACATTTTACCAGAGAGAGGGATATATATATATATATATATATATATATCCCTCTCTCTATATATGTATATATATATACATATATATATATACATTTTACCAGAGAGAGGGATATATATATATATATATATATATATATATATACATTTTACCACAGTCATAAAAAAATGAAATCATTTCTTCCTCTTCATGAAAATCATAGACTTGGTTTTTATTAAAAGCCATCAGAACTTCAATGAAGAAAAATAAACCACTAAAACATTTTACCACAGTCATAAAAAAAATGAAACACACATATATATATATATATATATATATATATATAATATATATATATATATATATATACAGAGAGATGGAGAAGTCCAACCTGAGATAAAAAAAAGTAAAGTCGTCGGGGCGACTTAATGTTGGTATGAGCCAGACAGCGAAGGAGTCAATCCTATTTTCACTAACGCTAGACCAAGGAGACTATTTTAGTTGTCTGAGGTGCAGCGCCACACCTACCATCAGCTCCTTAGTTTACCACATAGATCCCAAAGCTACTCATACTCTCAGTTGGCAAGGGCCGGTATCGAACTAGGAACCTTGTGATTCCTAGCCGGACGCTCTACCGACTGAGCTAAAACGGCCCTTAAACCAATAAGAATATACATATGACAGTCTATCAATCTGGTCATATTTTCACATGACTCGCAATGTATAACCTTACCTATATAAAAGCAATTGTCGGATATAATAATCTTATAAACTGTATTTTATTATGTGGTTTTCAAAGATCTTTACGGTTATTTGCACTGAGGGACATGCGAAAATCTTCCACAGTTTCTATGGAGCCGAATCATTCTCAAAGGACGCACTGAAATGTGGTCAACCGAAACTCCAGTTGTTGCTGTCACTGGGGACACTTCCTTCGAAATTGTCATTCACAGGAGTCAATATCACTGAGCTTTCTTTAGACTTGTGAAGATCCATTTTTATTGCACTGAAACATCGTTCATCTTTTTGGATATTGTCGAGTTCTTAGAACAAAGAAGATAAAACCAATTCCAGAGACAATTGGATTTTGTTTGGTTTGTTTTGTTTTACTATTTCTCTGAATGTTTGAGATGAGGCTTGATGATTAGTATGATCTGCATTATTCGGACTATTGTCCCCATCTTTATTGTTATTTGTACAACGTTTCGGCCGATATGCTCCCCGGCCTTCTTCAGGTATTTCTTGTCGGACTCGGGAACCTTCTCGGACTCGGGAACCTTCTTTTCGAACTCGGGAACTTTCTTGTCGTATTCTGGAGCCATCACGGAACTTTGAACCTAACCCTTTATTTAGTCCACGAGGGTATCCTGTTCTCATTCCGCTAACCATAGCTGGGGTAGTTGTGTTAATTAATTATTTTTCTAACTGCTTTCACCCGGGATTGAACTCGGGTTCTAGAGATAACTGTCACTTAGAACTGTCTTAACCTAACTACCCTATCCACTAGGCCATGTGTCCGACAAGAAATACCTGAAGAAGGCCGGAGAGCATATCGGCCGAAACGTTGTACAAGTAACATTGGTTTGGTTTGGTTTACGGCATATCAACCTCGGTGGGTCATTTAATGTCGACAAAGTTGTGAAATAAATTCATTCTTAATGCATAATACAATTTTGTTTATAAATTCATGTTTTTCTATTTAACCTATAACTACCAGGTACTACCACTCCGGGTCAGAGTGGACCAGGGAGCAATGGTGATGAAGGGGTGCTCCACATTCCCCAAACATCCAAAACTAGAATCTCACCATCAGATAGTTTAACGTCATTCCCAGACATGTAGACCCTCAGTCACCGCCTTCTAGCACCCATATGATAAAAAGGGGTTGGGGTTGGGCTTGGGGCTTGCCATAAAAGCAATAGGGTTGGGAAAATCATATAGGTGCTAGGGCTTGATGTGACCAGCCGATTGATTGGAGGGGGCCTCTCTGACTGCCCGTCTAGCCCAAGATAGTGCCAAAGTGGAGTATTGCAAGTTATGAACTGCTCAGCCACCTGGGTTCTATCCTTAAGCATCACGGGTCGCCCCCCACAGCCAACAGGTAGCCCCATTGGGGGAGTCTTCCCCCACTGCAGAGGTGCAGTGGGGGCATTCTAATGCCTCAGCCGACAGGGCGGTATACATAGTGGTGTGTGTGTGTGTGTGTGTGTGTGTGTGTGTGTGTGTGTAAATAACCAAGAACAAGCAGTGCAATACAGAGATATTTTATTAGAGCAACAATTATTAAAACAATCCTGATTCGATCATTGAAAATCTCGGTATAAGAAATATAAATATAAAGACTGCTGGAATATTGTTGCGGGCAGAAAGAATTACGCGAATCAGTTACTTTTTTTTTTCAAAATATATTACTATACTAAACCTGGGCGAATCAATGTTTGAGTCCTAAAGGCTTTTTTATTGTTTAGTTAAATGACACGAAATTTATACTAAATTATTCCTTAGTTTTAGGATTGAATTATGTTTTTAAAAAATGCATTTTCATTTTAGGGTAATTTCATATGAAATCATCCAGAAAAAAGTTTTACCGTGTAACTATGCAGATGGAATTTGGTTTATAATATATCTATAATTTTTGTGGTCTGGTTAGGGGCCAGAATAAAGATACAACATAGGAAATGATTTAAACAAATATGATTGACATCCTTCCGTCTACTAAAGACGATGGCGTAGTGTCCACATTTTTTCCCCTTTAATCTGTAGCTGTGTGAGTGACTGAACAGTCCACCTCTTGAATGGCAATCACTGCAAGCAAACAGTGATGCCAGCTGGAGTTGCTCTTTTTCACTCCTTTACGTTCCTTGTTTGACAAGGAGTCACGAGGTCGCACAGTCGTCAGCACAAGCCTCCCATGTGTTGGTGCCAATGTGGCATGTCTTTATTTTCCTTTGCTGGCATCTTTAAAGTGCAAGCGAGATCTCCCTGTTGGTCGGGTGCCGTTTGCCAATTCGCCGTACAGTAGGTTTTCGGAGATGCAGCCTAAGTCCGTCCTCCTGATGTGACCAAGCCAAAGTAGACGTTTCTCTCGCAGATGATGGCGGGCATGCTGTTCCTGTTTGCTCGTTCCAGCATATCTGTGGTTGGCACTTTGTCCTGCCACGTATACGTAGGATGCAGCGTAGGCATCTGAGGTGGAAATTGTCCAGTTTCCTCTTGCGGCATGGGTATCGTTTTTGTAGTGGGAAAAACTACGTAGTCTGTGCAGGTGTTTTTTTTAAACAAATATATTAACAAAGAATAGTAGTACAAACATAAAATGAAAAAGGTCTCTCGCGATGCTGTCTTATCAGCTATTCGCTGAAATATTAACTCTCGCGTGTGTGATAAATTACCATAACAATTATTATTATTATTATTATTATTATTATTATTATTATTATTATTATTTTCTTTTCAACTTTCTATTTCTAATAATCCTTCACCGTGTCTTTACCAAAGACCTAGCATGAGGGAAGGTAGGGATTATATGAATTCTATGTTCCATATATACTTTCGGGTGTTGCGTTTTCACTCAGATTAATAGTACTCTCCTAAAGAGATGAGCAGTTCCACAAAGTGCAATTTTTTTGTATTCTAAGTAGGCTGGGAATTGTCAGGTATCTTGTTAACTTGATTGTCTGCCCCTTTCTTAATCATCACCAGAGATCCTGCTCTTGAATTTAGTCGTCTTGGTGTTGTGGCCTGGTTAGAGAACCAGAATAAAGACACAAGAGAGGAAATGAGTTAAACAAATGTATTAACAAAGAACAGCATTACAAACATATACAAATGAAAAAGTGACTCGCGAGGCTGTCTTATCAGCTATCCACTGAAATATTAACTTTCGCTTAAGTGCAGAACCTGCTGCTATTCATAGTTGGAAGAGTTCATGTGTGCGTGGTAAATTGCCATCTATACATATATAAAGGAAAGTTGTGTGTATGTGTATGTCCGGAGGAAACTTCGAAAATAAAACAATTAACGACAATGTAAATATATATATACACATTAAATATCACCAGGGCTTGATTTTCTATACATATATAAAGTGAGGTTGTGTGTATGTGTATGTCCAGAGGAAACTTCGAAAATAAAACAATTAACGACAAAGTAAATATATATACACATTGAATATCAACAGGGCTTGGTTTTTAAGCAAAAATAATGAAGATTTTGTTTATATTCGTGAAGCTGATTAAAAAATGAAATTTAAATGATAACAGCATGGAATGTTTTGCATTTAGTATTTTAAATAGGTGACATTAATTTTTCTTGTCTTTTTTACATATGGATTTTAATGGGTCATCCTGTGAGGATCCATCTCGCGATTCAACAATAATGGATCTGTGAGACTACCTATTTTACCCCTCCCCCTCTACCCAGGCGATGCTGCGTAGCCGCTTCTAGTAAAAAATAATACAGGATTGAACACCGATTTCCTGTCATCTTTTTTGACAACTAATGTTCGATTTGCAATCTAACCGGCCTGTGAGCGGGGCTTAGAATATGTTATCTGTATCTCCTGCTGAGGGTTTAGACCCCCCACCCCACCAAAAACAGTGGTGTCCTGGCTAATCTGCATCTGATGGTGAGGCGCCAGTTCTTGAAATCTTGAGAGTATGGAGTACTCCTTCTTGCCATTACTCCCAAGTCCACTTTGACCGAGCGCTGCAGTACCTGCTGGAGTCCCATTTGTGGGTCAAATAGATATGTTTAGAAATATTTATGTATATCATAATAATAAATTTAAACCTAACCTAACCCTAACCCTAATCCTAAACGTAAATAAGAAATAAAGAGGAAACTTCACGCTTTTTTTTGTATTATTATTCTTCTTCTTCTTCTTCTTCTTCTTCTTCTTCTTCTTCTTCTTCTTCTTCTTCCGGTAATCCTAATGCTAAATTCAAACCTAACCTTAACCCTAACAAAAAACAAAAAGAAGACCAATTAATAAACAACTACACAAAAATGTAAATATGAACGCGCAATGAACACGATTCCCTAACTTCTAGGCATAAAATAACCCCAGACAGGTTGATTTGAAATCAATCAGCCAATCATTTACATTATGAGTTTAAGGTAAACTGAACCCTGTCAACTTTAGTCGGAGAATTGCTCTGTCTGGCTTGTTGGACAAAGACGATAAATAATGAGAACATAGATTTAATATATTTATTTCCACCTTTGACATCAGCATGAAAATCAAAGACTCCACTGGTAAATTGGCCTTCATTTCCAATATATATATATATAATATATATATATATAACGGGTTAATACTCATCCTGTTTGAAAAAGAGAATTTGTATCATCAAGTTTGGAATATGTCTTCTTTTTTAAAAAACTGTTACAATAAGAGATACATAACTGTCACTGACTGAGAAAAGCGTTGGCGGATGTGCTTATATTTGAAACATCCGCATAACTTTTTTGCAACATCAATGTTTTCGTTTTAAATTCATATTATTTTCGTCTCCACTATTGATAAGGCTAGAGTATAAACAAGCTCTGAGGATGATTTTCATAAATCGAAATATTGTTCAATATCAGCTATGAGTATGATATAAAATCTTTTCACTTTAACAGCATATTTTGTTGTTTTCATATCCTTTTATCTATACTCATATATATATATATATTATATATATATATATATATATATATATATATATATATTCATTGGTTTGGAGGTTGATTTTGAAGGCTATCACAATGCAGGTGAAAGAAAAAATAATAAGGTAACAATGGTGTTGTGTGTTAACCTGTAATTTATTCTTGAATTTTCGAGATAAAATCTCTTTTTCAGAAGATCACTGGAACTGAAGTCGTCTTGTTATGGCATTTCTGCGCACGTGGATACGGTTATTCATACGCACACCCGCGCGTGGATACAGTCATAACGTCATAGTCTACAAGCATTTTCATGCACACGCGCATGCCAACATACGCACACTTACAATAAAAAACAAACGCATTCACGTAAACATGTAACACGAGAATACAGTTATAAAAAAATACCATCTGTAACATTTAAAAAAAATAAATTTCATTTAGTTAGAAATGCCATAACAAGACGACTTCAGTTCCAGTGATTTTCTGAAAAAGAGATTTTGTCTCGAAAATTCAAGAAAAAATTACAGGTTAACACACAACACCATTGTTACCTTATTATTTTTTTTTACACCTGCATTGTGATAGCCTTCAAAATCAACCTCCAAACTAATAAATACACAATGCTTCAAGCAAATTATAAAACTCTCTCTTATATATATATATATATTATATATATATATATATATATAATCAATGGTAATATTATGGATTTACACTCATAACTTAAAGTTTCCTGGTAATCCAATCATCAGATGAGTCCAATGGTTGAGATCTTAAAAACCAGTCGTGAAATGGTTGAGATTTTAAAAACCAGTAATTTTTTAGCGTTTATATAAACGTGAAGCGTTTTCACGCGATGGGAAATGCAAAGCTAAAAATTGTTTTTTTTTAAACTGTGGCTTGTTTAACGTTTATGTGACGTGGATTGTGTTCCCGTGATGTAATGTCATGACGTTAAATTTGTATTTAAAAAAACATGATAATCAAACAAACTTGCTTTGGTTTTAATGCACGCGGTGTTCAAATGAATTTCTTTTTTTTCTTTAATATATATATATGTATATATATATATATATATATTCCTATACAGGTTATTTCAAAATAGTGTTAGCATTTGGACTCTTGTTGTAAGTTATTCTGTAATTTGTTGATATAAACAAGGACTGTTTTGTTTGTTTTCTTTTACGGCATATCAACCTCAGTGGGTCATTTAATGCCGATTGTAAAATAAATGTATTCAGAAGTTAAAACCGCTGAATAAAACGTTTAACAAGCTCCTGATTGATACGGCTCTCTTTTTGTTAATCGTTCAGCAGATATCCGATCAGTCGGTGGGGTATAGAATACGCTAGATCAGGGGTTACCAAACTATGGCCTACAAAGGCATTTTATGAGGCCCGCCGACTTTCTGCTAATGTTGCATTCTTTGATAATATTTTTAAAATAAATATGTTGGTTGAATTTGTTTTTGTGCATCCACTCATCCATGAATATAATACGGAAAGATTAAGATAAAATTGTAGTATTTTTTAATTTGTTGACATTGTAAAGTTTTTAAATGCCATCCTTGGCCAGTTGAAAAGGGCTTAAAGAAAGTCCTGTGTTATGGAATCCTTTGGTGATCGTATGAGTCCTATCCTGCGTATTGGTAAAGGTCCAGTGATTTAATCCTATGTCAGTCCTCGATGAACGCTACAGTAATTATAAGTATTGTATCAGCCTCAGAGTACTGCCAGTGATTGGCCAAGAAATAGATCACATGATCTCGCCTAGTCTATAAGTAAGAGCGAGGATCTAGCAAACACCTTATATGTCCAAAAATCTCAACAGACATAAACAAAGAAGATGTAAACGAAATGTATTCAGAAGTTAAAGCCGGTGAATAGAATGTTTAACAAACTCCTGATTGATATGGTTCTGTTTTTGTCAATCGCTCAGCAAATATCAGTTCAGTCAGTGAGGTGTAGAATATGCTAGATATATCCCCTGCAGACTTATGACTTCTCCCACATACACAAGGATATGTCATTTAAATCGAATGTGAGCCTCTAGTTCTGAAGATCTCGGATGTGTTGAATACTCTTTCTTTGCATTTCCTCTTAGACTCACTCTGCCTCGAAGTGGTAGTACATGTTAGAAACTCAACTATTGGTAAAATAGGTCTGTTTTAAAAATAGGACCCGAGGTGAACATCCTGTTTGCTGGGCTATATTTTTAGATAGTTGTGTGTTGCTAGCACCCCTTAAGCACTCTAATCTGGGCTGGCTCATATCCTTAAATAGCCTACAATTAAAGTGGATATATAGGCTGAATAATATTCGGTCTGATCTTACTTCGTTTAGCTATACTGCTTTGACACTCCTCTATTCCTTGTCAGTTTTGTCTTGTTAATTGTTTATACTTTATTATTCTATGATTATGTAAGTATCCGTTAGCACCGGATACTGGAGTTGAATAAATATATTAAGCCCTTAATTTCTTCTGTGTACCATTTCACCTCAACCATACAACAGATTGGGGACGAAAGGATTCGAGAAATCGAAACTTAAGCAACAGATAAGTGACAAGGAGTCGGGGAAATTATAATTTATGTTTAATTATATTTAATCTGGTATCAAAGTCTACAATATGTATAACATGTTTATACATACATATATGTGTGGGGTGGGGGTCATTTATTAATGACTAAATAGATCTTGTTTAGTTTTTTTGTTTGTTTTTTTAGAGTCAGTGTTGAAATTTTATCCTTCATGGATTTAACATATCTGTTTATCTTTCTTTTTATTTTTGGAGGTATTTTGAAAAAATATTTAAGAATTGAAATTTCCCTTAAACTTTTTTCACATATATGTTTATTACTTACTCTGTCGTCTGTGTGTGTGTGTGTGCGTGCGTGTGTGTGTGGTGTGTGTGTGTGTGTGTGTGTGAAAGAGAGAGAGAGAGAGCGAGAGAGGGGTATATAAAAATAACCTTCTTTCTCTCACATCTTCCTAACTGTTCAATACAAAAAAAAATATATACACACGCGCGCGTGTGTGTGTGTGTGTGTGTGTGTGTGTGTTTGTGTTTTTCTGTGAGATTGAGATTCCATTTGTTGTAAAGTAGCTAGCACCCCTTCAGCTTTCTACCAGATAGACTGGCTCATAGCCTTAAATAATCAACGATTAAAGTGGTATATATATGCTGAATAATATTTGGACTCGGTCTGATATTACTGTGTTGCCTATACCGTCCATTCTCTATTCCCTGTAAGTTTGTCTTGTTACTTGTCTGTACTTTATTGTTCAGTTTTTGTAAGTATCCGTTAGCCCCGGATATTGGTGCTGAATAAATATATTAAGCACTCAGTTTCTTCTGTCTATCATTCCACCTCGATGATATAACAATGACCATATTATCCATGCATGTATCTGCGATATAGCTAATATTTCTACGGTTTATTATTTAAGAAACCCTGTTTAGAATTTAAAACAGCTTAAATCGACGAGGTTATTTAAAAAGTGATGTTATGTACAAATTCTTTAGCGTAATTATTATGGTCAACGGGGAATTTGGGGATTGAAAAGAAAACAGTAATCGGATTTCTGGAGAAAGAGAAGAAAAAGAAATAAGAACAAAGGTTAAAGTTTGGAAGGGTAACACTCAACAGGTGGCCAACAATTGACCGACGAATGACCCCGGAACTAGATTTAAAAGTAATAACGGAAGTTCCGGGTTTTGACCGAAAGCGGAAGTGGGTGACCCTCACACCTCGGGACGAGAAACGGAAGAAGAGAAAAATCTTTCTTTTCGGCTAGGCCTTCATGGGGAGGACGGAGCTTCCCGAATTCCCCCGTAATGTAGTACCGAACATGATTAAGATAGAATAATTTGACTTTATCCCTCTCTCTCTCTCTCTCTCTCTCTCTCTCTCTCTCTCTCTCTCTCTCTCTCTCTCTCTCTCTCTCTCTCTCAAATAGAACCCACGAGTCTAGAAAGGAATAAACAACCCCTTTGTGACTATACGATTTGCGTTGTTTCTGAACTAACGACTATTTCTACTACTAACGACTACTACTACAACTCGACTGGCCCTATGCAACAATTCTCCTTTTTCTAATCTACTGTCTGCTTTCTAAAAAAACTTCGTTTAATAAAAATAAATAAAGATACACTTTATATTTCAGTTTTCAAAGAAATTCTGAATATTCAAATTCTATCATTTTTAATTTTTTTACTTTAAATGCTTATTCGTCTGAAAAGGAAAGAACTAATAATTGAGGAAACTGAAAATTTATACTTTTATTTTTAACGTTTCTCGTCATCATCATCATCATCATGTCGCGCAAGCAGCACGGATATCCATGACAATCTCACGCCAACCTTCCCTATCACTCATTGCCCCTGGGATGTCCTCTGCGCAGCATCCAAAATCCTCGCGTAGTTGGTCAATATAGGTCCTTAGTGGGCGTCCTACGTTAGCTTGTCTATGTGTTGGCTTCCACAGGAGAACGTCGCTTATGAGCTCGCCCCTGCTTCTCCAACAGTGTCCTGCATGCCTAGTCCGTCTCACCCGGATGGTTTGTGAGATTGGTGGCAGGTGACTATATAGTTGCTTCTTTGTGGGGTGCTGCTTCCACGACTTGTTCAGGACTGCACGCAACATTATTGTGCAGGTACCATCTAGCTTATTCTCAAGGCGCTTTGTTAGGGTCCAGGTGGTGCAGCCATACAGCAGTACTGATATAACCACAGCCTGGAAGAATTGTCGCTTTAGCTTGTCAGTGAAATATGCTATGTTTTATTGTTTTTCTTTCGTAAACGTTCAGATTAGAAAAATAATCTAAGTGGAATTAAATAATAATTCATTTAAATAATTACCTCTAACGTTTTAGTAACGTTTGTTTTTTAATACATAGTTTAAAAGTGTAATATTATATATAATATATTAATATATATATATATATATATATATATATATATATATATGAAGATCCAAGAAAATCTGTTTTGTCTACTTAATTATTTAACTAATTCAAAATATACATATGCATATATATGTGTACAAACACACACATGTCCACACACACACACACACACACACATATATATATATATACTAATCCTATTTGTAAACTCTTGTGATAAGAAAAAGAAACAAGTTGTTAGTAAAAAATATATTACCAAACTTTACCGGGAAAAAAAAAGTTTTAAATAAGAAAAGACCAAGAGAGTCGCACCAACCGAAAATAATCGATTAACACTATAACACGACCAAAAAAAATATATGTATAAAAATATACATGTATAAGCCGCTAGGATTGTCTAAAGTTGAAATGTAAAGAGTGCTCGATACCGAAGTAGAGCAAATAGTTAAGTTAATCCTAATGAGTCAGATATACCTACTAAGAGTTTTGCTTAGTAACCCATCAGGGCAAGAATCTGACTCAAAAGAACCAAGAGTCAGATTCTTGCCCTGATGAACTACTAAGCGAAACTATTAGTAGGTATATCTGACTCATTACGATTAACTTTACTATATATATATATATATATATATATATATATATATTTGAGGTGAATGTTAGTATTTGTATCCGTTTTAGGAGATACGTATACTGACGGTCAGTCGAAGGGACATAGCTATCCCGAAAATTTACCCGGCTAAATAAATGAAACTCAAAACAAACCACATGGTCTTCAGATATTTGTTCCTCAACCAACATATTACGCCAACAATATTAGCATAATCATCATCATGTCGCGCTTGCAGCACGGATATCCATGACAATCTCTCGCCAACCCTCCCTATCACTCATTGCACCTGGGAGGTCCTCTGCTGAGCATATAGCATCCTCGCATAGCTGGTCAATGTAGGTCCTTGCTGGGCGCCCCACACTTGCATGTCCATGTGTTGGCTTCCACAGGAGAACGTCGCTTATGAGCTCGTCCTTGCTTCTCCAGCAGTGTCCTGCATGCCTTGTCCGTCTCACTCGGATAGTTTGAGAGAGGGGGCAGGTGACCATACAGCTGTCTCTTCGTGGGGTGCTGCTTCCACGATTTGTTCAAGACTGCACGTAGCATTCTTGTGCAGCTTCCATCTAGCTTATTTTCAAGACGCTCGTTAGGGTCCAAGTGGTGCAGCCATATAGCAGCACCGATATAACCACAGCCTGGAAGAACTGTCGCTTCAGCTTGTCAGGAGATCAGACCTCCATATGACTGACAATTTGTTTGTGGCCGACCATGCCTTTGCTATTCGTGTGTTAACATCTCTCTCTGTGGATGAGATATTACTACCTAATAATAATAAGTACGTTAATGCTTCACTCCTAAGCCCAAACCTGGTATAAGTATCTCCTACAACGGATACAAATACTAACATTCACCTCAAATATATATACCCACCAGAAGCATACGGAGACGCAAAATCCACAACATGCATATATATATATATATATATATATATATTATATATATATATTATCATCACGAGTCACCACCCACGGCAAACAGATGGCCCCATTGGGGGAGTCTTACCCCTCTGCAGAGGTGTAGTCGGTGTATTTTAAAGCCTCAGCCGACGGGGCAGAATTATAGGTAGAGAAGTAATGATGAAAAAATATGTAAGATACAAAAAACAATTATAGCTAAATATAGATAATAGATTGACTGGTGCCAAATTTGATTCGGTGAAAGAAATTACTTCCGGTGTTGCTACCAACAACATAATTTGTCACCCTAATCATTAGTCGATGATCTCTAGCCAGATTATAACAAACAGAATCTCAAGGAATTCCCAGAATTCCAATTATTACCGTATTGTCTCAAAATAATATTTACCTCCAATATGATATTTTTCTTCATTTTTTGATCCAGGTTTCGTCTTTCCTGACTTTTTACCCCCAAATCCTATTTTCTTCGCCTTTTCTCATTTTCTCTCAAAGTTTCTCATTATTTTTATTCACCCTTTGTCATTTTCCTTTCTATCAAAGCTATGGTTTATTTGCCCTATTTTTTGATCTCCCTTTTTTTAGTCAGTACAGTTTATGGGGCGCTGATTAACACAAGGACAGTCCCAATGAAGCACTGGAAAAAAAATGGAAGTCTTGTGCAACGCATCAGTTAATTCAACAAAGAAATCGATTAGGCTTACCATCAAAGATTTTTCCACAGATCAGTTGAAAAAAATACCATGCGGTGATTAATCGCCTCTGTAGTGGAGGCGTGTTGTGTAATGGTTAGAGTTGTAGGAAATGAACTCATTGGCAAAAGTTCAAATCCTAAACGAGGCTAGTATTATATGGATTATTTGGACTATTTTCCTCAACTTTATTGTTATCTGTACAACGTTTCGACCCAAATGCCCTCCGGCCTTCTTCAGGTATTTCTTGGCTGACTCGCGAACCTTCTCGTACTCGGGAACCATCTCGGACTCAGGAACCTTCTTGTTGTAATCTGGAACCTTCTTGTCGTAATCGGGAACCATCACGAAAAAAACATATGAGTCTAGGTAAAAAAAATCATACATAAGTGAATGGGTAGATATTCCCGAGTCCGAGATGGTTCCAAAATCCGAGAAGGTTGCAGAGTCCTTCAAAAAATACCTGAAGAAGGCCGGATGGTACATCGGCCGAAACATGGTCGGACTCGGGAGCCTTCTTGGGGGATATAATAATCTTGTTGAAACGTTGTACAGATAACAATAAAGATGGGGACAATAGTCCAGATAATCCAAATAATACTAATTATAAAGCCTCATCTAAAAGATTCAGAGAAACTGGACGAGGCTGTTTGCATTTCACATTACAATTATTAGCGAGTGGCTCACCAATAAAAGAAAGGTGGGGAGGAGTTTTTTTGCCCTTCCCGAGTGTACAACCCAGGGAAATTTTGATTGACCGTCCAATCAAGCGACCTCGGGAGGTTTTTTCTACTCCTCACCGATGTTTACACTGTAATACCATTGGTGCGGTGTTTCTATTGGCCTGGAATCAAAATATTGCCCTGGGTTGTACACTCGGAAGGGCAAAAAAAACTCCCTCCCCACCTTTCTTTTATTTGGTGAGCCACTGCTAATAATTGTAATGTGAAATGCAAAACAGCCTCGTCCCAGTTCTCTAATCTTTAGTGAGGCCTTTATAAATTAGTATCTATTTGATTATCTGGATCTATTGTCCCCATCTTTATTGTTATCTGTACAACGTTCACAAGATATAATATCCCAAGAAGGTCCCGAGTCCGACCATAGTTTCGCGATGTACATCCGCCTTCTTCAGGTATTTTTGAAGGACTCTGCCAAAACCTTCTCGATTTTGAACCATCTCGGCTCGGAATAATCTACCCATTCATTATGTATGATTTTTTTACCTAGAATCATAATGTTTTTTTCGTGATGGTTCCCGATTACGCCAAGAAGGTTCAAGATTACAACAAGAAAGGTTCCTGAGTCCAGATGTTCCCGAGTACGAGAAGGTCGCGAAGACAGCCCAAGAATACCTGAAGAAGGCGGAGGGCATTTGGGTCGAACGTTGTACAGATAAAATAAAGTTGAAGGAAAATAGTCAAATAATCCATATAATACTAGCCTCGTTTAGGATTGAACTTGCCAATGAGTTCATTTCCTACAACTCTAACCATTACACAAACACGCCTGCCACTAGCAGAGCGATTAATCACCGCATGGTATTTTTTTCAACTGATCTGTGGAAAAATCTTTGATGGTAAGCCTAATCGATTTCTTTGTTTGAAATTAACTGATGCGTTGCACAAGACTTCCTTTTTTTCATGCTTCATTGGGACTGTCCTTGTGTTAATCAGCGCCCATAAACATGTACCTGACTATCAAAGGGAGATCAAAAAATAGGGCAAATAAACCATAGCTTTGACTAAGAAGGACAATGACAAAGGTGAATAAAAATAATGAGAAACTTGAGAGAAATGAAAAAAGGCGAAAAAATAGATTTGGGGTAACAAGTCAGGAAAGACGAAACCTGGATCAAAAATGAAAGAAAAATATCAATTGGGGTAATATTTTTTGAGACATACGGTATAATTGGAATTCGGAATTCCTTGAGATTCTGTGGTTTATAATCTGGCTAGAATCATCGACTAATGATTAGGGTGACAACTTATTTGTTGGTAGCAAACACCGGAAGTAATTCTTTCACCGAATCAACCTTTGGCACAGTCAATCTATATCTATATTTAGCTATAATTGTTTTTTGTATCTTACATATTTTTTATCATTACTTCTCTACCTATAATTCTGCCCCGTCGCTAGGCTTTAAAATACACCGACAAAAAAACACCTCTGCAGAGGGTAAGACCCCCCAATGGGGCCCATCTGTTTGCCGTGGGTGGTGACTCGTGATGATTATATATATATATATATATATATATATATATATATATATTATATGCAATGTTTGTGGATTTGCGTCTCCGTATTGGCTTCCTGTGGTATATATATTTGAGGTGAATGTTTATATTGTATCGTTGTAGGAGATACTTATAATCAGGTTTGGGCTTGGAGTGAAGCATTAACGTACTTATTTTATTAGGTTAGTAATATCTCATCCACAGAGAGAGATGTTACAACACGAATAGGCAAAGCATGGTCGGCCCACAAAAATTGTCAGTCCATATGGAGGTCTGAATCTCCCTGACAAGCTGAAGCGACATTTCTTCCAGGCTGTGGTTATATCGTGCTGGCATGGCTGCACCTACTTGGACCCTAAGAAGCGTTTGAAAATAACGCTAGATGAGCTGCACAGAAGCTACGTGCGTCTTGAAACAAATCGTGAAGCAGCACCCCACGAAAGACAGCTGTATGGTCACCTGCCCCCCTCTCTCAAACTATGCGATGAGACGGACAAGGCTGCGGACACTGCTGGAGAAGCAAGGACGAGCTCATAAGCGACGTTCTCCTGTGAAGCCAACACATGGAATGCCAGTGTGGGGCGCCGCAGAAGGACCTACATTGACCAGCTATGCAGGATCTATAATGCTCAGCAGAGGACTCCAGGTGCAATGAGTGATAGGGAGGGTTGGGAGAGATTGTCATGGTTCCGTGCTGCAAGCGCGACATGATGATGATTATGCTATATTGTTGGCGTAATATGTGGTTGAGGAAGCAACTATCTGAGACCATGTGGTTTGTTTTGAGTTTAATTATTTAGCCGGGTAAATTCGGGATAAGCTATGTCCCTCGACTGCCGTCAGTATCGTATCTCCTAAAGCGGATACAAATACTCCACATTCACCTCAAATATATATATATTATATATTAATATATATATATAGTAAGTTAATCGTAATGAGTCGATATACCTACTAATATTTTTTGTTTCGCTAGTAGTTTCATCAGGCAAGATCTGACTCTTGTTCTTTTTGAGTCGATTCTTGCCCTGATGGGTTACTAAGCAAACTCTTAGTAGGTAAATCTGACTCATTAGGATAACTTAACTATTTGCTCTACTTCGATCGAGCACTCTTACATTTCAACTTAGACAATCCTAGCGGCTTATACAATGTATATTTTTATACATATATTTTTTTTTGGTCGTGTTAAGTGTTAATCGACTTATTTCGGTTGGTGCGACTCTCTGGTCTTTTCTTATTTAAAACTTTTTTTTTCCCGGTAAAGTTTGGTAATATATTTTTTTACTACAACTTTGTTTCTTTTTCTTATACGAGTTTACAAATAGGATTATATATATATATATGTGTGTGTGTGTGTGTGTGTGTGACATGTTTGTGTTTGACACATATATATCAATATGTATTTTTGAATAGTTAAATAATTAGTAGACAAAACAGATTTTCTTGATCTTCATAATATATATATATATAATATATATATATATATATAATATATATATAATATTTACACTTTTAACTATTATTAAAAACAAACGTTACTAAAACGTTAGAGGTAATATTTAAATGATTATTATTTAATTCCACTTGATTATTTTTCTAATCTGAACGTTTACGAAGAAAAACAATAAAACATAGCATATTTTCACTGACAAGCTAAACGACAATTCTTCCAGGCTGTGGTTATATCAGTACTGCTGTATGGCTGCACACCTGGACCCTAAAAAAGCGCCTTGAGAAATAAGCTAGATGGTACCTGCACAATAATGTTGCGTGCAGCTGAACAAGTCGTGGAAGCGCACCCACAAAGCAGCAACTATATAGTCACCTGCCACCAATCTCACAAACCATCCGGGTGGCACGGACTAGGCATGCAGGACACTGTTGGAGAAGCAGGGGCGAGCTCATAAGCGACGTTCTCCTGTGGAAGCCAACACATAGGACAAGCTAACGTAGGACGCCCACTAAGGACCTATATTGACCAACTACGCCGAGATTTTGGATGCTGCGCAGAGGACACCCAGGGCAATGAGTGATAGGGAAGGTTGGCGTGAGATTGTCATGGATATCCGTGCTGCTTGCGCGACATGATGATGATGATGATGACGAGAACGTTAAAATAAAAGTATAAATTTTCAGTTTCCTCAATTATTAGTTCTTTCCTTTTCAGACGAATAAGCATTTAAAGTAAAAAATTAAAATGATAGAATTTGAATATTCAGATTTCCTTTGAAAACTGAAAATATAAAGTGTATCTTTATTTATTTTTATTAAACGAAGTTTTTTTAGAAAGCAGACAGTAGATTAGAAAAAGGAGAATTGTTGCATAGGGCCAGTCGAGTTGTAGTAGTAGTCGTTAGTAGTAGAAAATAGTCGTTAGTTCAGAAAACAACGCAAATCGTATAGTCACAAAGGGTTGTTTATTCTTTCTAGACTCGTGGGTTCTATTGAGGAGAAGAGAGAGAGAGAGAGAGAGAGGAGAGAGAGAGAGAGAGAGGAGAGAGAGAGAGAAGAGGATAAGTCAAATTATTCTATCTTAAATCATGTTCGGTACTACATTAGGGGAATCGGAAGCTCCGTCCCTCCCCCATGAAGGCCTAGCGAGAAAGATTTCTCTTCTTCCGTTTCTCGTCCGAGGTGTGAGGGTCACCCACTTCCGCTTCGTCAAAACCCGGAACTTCCGTTATTACTTTTTAAATCTAGTTCCGGGGTCATTCGTCGGTCAATTGTTGGCCACCTGTTGAGTGTTTACCCTTCCAAACTTTAACCTTTGTTCTTATTTCTTTTTCTCTTCTTTCTCCAGAAATCCGATTACTGTTTCTTTCAATCCCCAAATTCCGTTGACCATAATATTACGCCTAAAGAATTTGTACTAACATCATTTTTAAATAACCTCGTCGATTTAAGCTGTTTTAAATTCTAAACAGGGTTCTTAAATAATAAACCGTAGAAAATATTAGCTATATCGCAGATACATGCAGGATAATATGTCATTGTTATAATATCATCGAGGGGATGATAGACAGAAGAAACTGAGTGCTTATATATTTATCAGCACCAATCGGGCTAACGGATACTTACAAAACTGAACAATAAAGTACAGACAAGTAACAAGACACAAACTTACAGGGAATAGAGAATGACCGGTATAGGCACACGAATATCAGACCGAGTCATATTATTTAGCATATATAAAACCACTTTAAATCGTTGATTATTTAGCTATGAGCCAGTCTATCTGGTAGAAAGCTGAAGGGTGTCTAGCTATACAACAAATGGAATCTCATCTCACAGAAAACAACACACACACACACACACACACACACACACCGCGCTGTGTGTATATATTTTTTGTATTGAACGTTAGGAAGATGTGAGAGAAAGAAGGTTATTTTTTATATACTCGCTCTCTCTCTCTCTCTTTCAACAACACAACACAACACACACACACACACGCACACACACACACACAGACAGACAGAGTAATAAAACATATATGTGACAAAAGTTTAAGGAAATTTCAATTCTTAATATTTTTTCAAAATACCTCCAAAATAAAAGAAAGCTAAAACAGAATTGTTAATCCATGAAGGTAAATTGCAACACTGACTCTAAAAAACAAACAAAAAAACTAACAAGATCTATTTAGTCATTAATAAAATGACCCCCACCCCACACATATATGTAATGTATAAACATGTTATACATATTGTAGACTTTGATACCAGATTAAATATAATTAAAATAAATTATAATTCCCCGACTCCTTGTCACTTATCTGTTTGCTTAAGTTCGATTTCTCGAATCCTTCGTCCCCAATCTGTTGTATGGTTGAGGTGAAATGGTACACAGAAGAAATTAAGGGCTTAATATATTTATTCAACTCCAGTATCCGGTGCTAACGGATACTTACATAATCATAGAATAATAAAGTATACAATAAACAACAAAACTGACAAGGAATAGAGGAGTGTCAAAAAGCAGTATAGCTAAACGAAAGTAAGATCAGACCGAATATTATTCACCTATATATCCACTTAATTGTGGCTAATTAAGGATATGAGCCAGCCAGATTAGAGTGCTTAAGGGGTGCTAGCAACACACAACTATCTAAAAATATGAGCCCAGCAAACAAGGATGTTCACTCGGGTCTATTTTTAAAACAGACCTATTTTACCATAGTTTGAGTTTCTAACATGTACTACCACTTCGAGGCAGAGTGAGTCTAAGAGGAAATGCAAAAGAAAGAGTATTCAACACATCGAGATCTCAGAACTAGAGGCTCACATTCGATTTAAATGACATATCCTTGTGTATGTGGAGAAGTCATAAGTCTGCAGGGGATAATCTAGCATATTCTACACCTCCTGACTGAACTGATATTTGCTGAGCGATTGACAAAAACAGAACCATATCAATCAGAGTTTGTTAACATTCTATTCACCGGCTTTAACTTCTGAATACATTCGTTTACATCTTCCTTTTGTTTATGTCTGTTGAGATTTTTGACATATAAGGTGTTTGCTAGATCCTCGCTCTTAACTTATAGACTAGGCGAGATCATGTGATCTATTTCTTGCCAATCACTGCAGTACTCTGAGCGATACAATACTTATAATTACTGTAGCGTTCATCGAGGACTGACATAGGATAATCACTGACCTTTACCAATACGCAGGATAGGACTCATACGATCACCAAAGGATATCATACCCCAGGACTTTCTTTAAGCCCTTTTCAACTGGCCAAGGATGGCAATTTTAAAAAACTTTACAATGTCAACAAATTAAAAAATACTACAATTTTATCTTAATCTTTCGTATTATATTCATGGATGAGTGGATGCACAAAACAAATTCACCCACATATTTATTTTAAAAATAATCAAGAAATGCAACATTAGCAGAAAGTCGCGGGCCAATAAAAATGCTTGTAGCCATAATTTGGTACCCCTGATCTAGCGTATTCTATACCCCACCGACTGATCGGATATCTGCTGACGATTAACAAAAAGAGCGGCCGTATCAATCAGGAGCTTGTTTAAACGTTTTTATTCAGCGGTTATACTTCTGAATACATTTATTTTACAATCGCATTAAATGAACCACTGAGGTTGATATGCGTAAAGAGAAAAAACAAACAACACAGTCCCTTGTTTATATCAACAAATTACAGAATAACTTACAACAAGAGTCCAAATGCTAACACTAATTTTTGAAACATAACCTGTAATAGGAATATATATATAATATATAATACATATATATATATTAAAGAAAAAAAGAAATTCCATTGACCCCGCGTGCAATTAAACCAAAGCAAGTTTGTTTGATTATCATTTTTTTTAAATAACAATTTAACGTCATAGAATTACATCACGGGACACAATCCACGTCACATAAACGTAACAGCCACAGTTAAAAAAAAAAACAATTTTTAGCTTGCATTTCCCATCCGAGTGAAAACGCTTCACGTTTATATAAACGCTAAAAAATTACTGGTTTTTAAATCTCAACCATTTCACGACTGGTTTTTAAATCTCAACCAATGGACTCATCTTGATGATTGGATTACACCATGGAAAAACTTTAAGTTCGAGGAAAATCCATAATATACCATTGATTAAATATATTATATATATATATATAATTATATATATATAGAGAGGAGAGTTTTTAATAATTCTTGAAGCATTGTGTATTTATTAGTTTGGAGTTTGATTTTGAAGGCTATCACAATGCAGGTGTAAAAAAATAATAAGGTAACAAATGGGTGTTGTGTGTTAACCTGTATTTTTTCTTGATTTTCGAGACAAAATCTCTTTTTCAGAAAATCACTGGAACTGAAGTCGTCTTGTTATGCATTTTCTAACTAAATGAAATTTAATTTTTTTAAATGTTACAGATGGTATTTTTTTATAACTGTATTCTCGTGTTACATGTTACGTGAATGCGTTTGTTTTTTTATTGTAAGTGTGCGTATGTTGGCATGCGCGTGTGCATGAAAATGCTGTAGCTAATGACTTATGAACTGTATCCACGCGCGGGTGTGCGTATGAATACGGTATCCACGTGCGCAAAATCCATAACACAAGACGACTTAGTTCCAGTGATCTTCTGAAAAAGAGATTTTATCTCGAAAATTCAAGAATAAATTACAGTTTAACACACACACATTGTTACCTTATTATGTTTTCTTCACCTGCAATTGTGATGCCTTCAAAATCAACAACATAGGAATGATTTTAAAAATATTAATCAAAGAATAGTAGTACAAACATAAAAGGTAAAAGGTCATCGCGAGTCTGTCTTATCAGCTATTCGCTGAAATATTAACTCTCGCGTGTGTGATAAATTACCATAACAATTATTATTACTCCTTTTGAGTTTTCACATCAGCATTAGCTAATGTATTTCACTGAGTCTGAGTGACAGCAAGTCTCCTCAGCTCCAGGACTCTTCTGAGTATTCTGGCAGAATTCAGCAGTGCAGTGTTCTGAATGGTTTCAATACTTCCTCTGATTTCCAAACTTTCAAACCCTTTTCCAATCCTTTTGGGATCGTTCCAAGTGCAACAAACTACAATTGGTATAACTTTGACTTATTATTATTATTATTATTATTATTATTATTATTATATTATTTTCTTTTCAACTTTCTATTTCTAATAATTCTCACAGGTCTTTACCCAAGACCTAGCATGAGGGAAGGTAGGGCTATATGAATCTCATGTTCCATATATACTTTCGGTGTTGCGTTTTCACTCAGATTAATAGTACTCTCCTAAAGAGATGAGCAGTTCCACAAAGTGCAATTTTTTTGTATTCTAAGTAGGCTGGGAATTGTCAGGTATCTTGTTAACTTGATTGTCTGCCCCTTCTTAATCATCACCAGAGACTCTGCTCTTGAATTTAGTCGTCTTGGTGTTGTGGCCTGGTTAGAGAACCAGAATAAAGACACAAGAGAGGAAATGAGTTAAACAAATGTATTAACAAAGCAAGTATACAAACATATACAAATGAAAAAGTGACTCGCGAGGCTGTCTTATCAGCTATCACTAACATATTAACTTTGCTTAGTGCAGAACTGCTGCTAATAGTTGGAAGAGTTCATGTGTGCGTGGTAAATTGCCATCTATACATATATAAAGGAAAGTTGTGTGTATGTGTATGTCCGGAGAAACTTCGAAAAATAAAAATTAACGACAATGTAAATATATACTACATTAACACAGGGCTTGATTTTCTCTATATATAAGTGAGTGTGTATGTGTATGTCCAGAGGAAACTTCGAAAATAATAAACAAATTAACGACAAAATACACATTGAATATCACCGGGCTTGGTTTCAGAAATTAAATGAAGATTTTGTTATTCGTGAAGCTGATTAAAAAATGAAATTTAATGATAACAGCATGGAATGTTTTGCATTTAGTATTTTAAATAGGCGACATTATTTTTCTTGTCTTTTTTACATACGGATTTTAATGGGGCATCCTGTGAGGATCCGTCTCGCGATTCAACAATAATGGATCTGTGAGACTACCTATTTTACCCCCCCTCTACCCAGGCGATGCTGCGTAGCCGCTTCTAGTAAAAATAATACAGGATTGAACACCGATTCTTCATCTTTGACAATAATGTTCATTTTGCAATCTAACCGGCCTGTGAGCGGGCGCTTGTATATTATCTGTAACTCCTGCTGAGAGTTTAGACCCCCATCCACCAAAAACAGTGGTGTCCTGGCTAATCGCATCTGATGGTGAGGCGCCAGTTCTTGAAATCTTGAGAGTATGGAGTACTCCTACTTGCTATTACTCCAGGTCCACTTTGACCGAGCGCTGCAGTACCTGCTGGAGTCCCATTTGTGGGTCAAATAGATATGTTTAGAAATATTTATGTATCTCATAAAATAATTTAAACCTAACCTAACCCTAACCTAATCCTAAACGTAAATAAGAAATAAAGAGGAAACTTCACGCTTTTTTTTTGTGTATTCTTCTTCTCTCTTCTTCTTCTTCTTCTTCTTCTTCTTCTTCTTCTTCTTCTTCTTCTTCTTCTTCTTCTTCCGCTAATCCTAATGCTAAATTCAAACCTAACCTTAACCCTAACAAACAAAAGAAGACCCTTATATTCGGTTTGAGATATGTTTTGAAGGCTATCACAATGCAGGTGTAAAGAAAAAATTATAAGGTAACAATGGTGTTGTGTGTTAACCTGAAATTTATTCTTGAATTCGAAATAAAATCTCTTTTTCAGAAGATCACTGGAACTGAAGTCGTCTTGTTATGGCATTTCTACGCACGAGGATACGGGTCATTCATACGTACACCCGCGCGTGGATACAGTCATAACGTCACAGTCTACACGCATTTTCATGCACATGTGCATGATAATATGCACACGTACAAAACAACCCCTCCTCAGAAAAAGCGCTTTCATGTAACATGCAACACGAGAATATCAGTTATAAAAAATACCAGCTGTAAATTTTTTTTAAAAATTTCATAAGCTAGAAACTGCACTCCGCAGCAAAGCTCATGGATGGCGGGTGCAAAAATACATTAATCCCGTCGGCACTCCCCTCAAAGATGGCACCTCAGGCCCTGGGCAATAAACCCAGTCCTGTCGCTTTAAATAAAGGGGTCAGGTGTTGCCTGGGGGATAGCCGCCTGGGATCACGCCGTTAATTAACAATACAGGTCCAGTGACCGAAGAGCCAGTTGTTAATGTGTGTGTGTATGTGCGTGTGTGTGTGTGAGAGAGAGAGGGATATATATATATATATATATATATATATATATATATATATATATATATATATATATATATATATACAGAGATAGAGAAGTCCAACCTGAGATAAGAAAAAGTAAAGTCGTCGGGGCGACTTAATGTTGGTATGAGCCAGACAGCGAAGGAGTCAATCCCATTTTCACTAACGCTAGACCAAGGAGACTATTTTAGTTGACTGAGGTGGAGCGCCACACCTACCATCAGCTCCTCAGTTGACCGCATAGATCCCTGAGCTACTCATACGCTCAGTTGGCAAGGGCCGGTATCGAACTAGGAACCTTGTGATTCCTAGCCGGACGCTCTACCGACTGAGCTAAAACGGCCCTTAAACCAATAAGAATATACATATGACAGTCTATCAATCTGGTCATATTTTCACATGACTCGCAATGTATAACCTTACCTATATAAAAGCAATTGTCGGATATAATAATCTTATAAACTGTATTTTATTATGTGGTTTTCAAAGATATTTACGGTTATTTGCACTGAGGGACATGCGAAAATCTTCCACAGTTTCTATGGAGCCGAATCATTCTCAAAGGACGCACTGAAATGTGGTCAACCGAAACTCCAGTTGTTGCTGTCACTGGGGACACTTCCTTCGAAATTGTCATTCACAGGAGTCAATATCACTGAGCTTTCTTTAGACTTGTGAAGATCCATTTTTATTGCACTGAAAACATCGTTCATCTTTTTGGATATTGTCGAGTTCTTAGAACAAAGAAGATAAAACCAATTCCAGAGACAATTGGATTTTGTTTGGTTTGTTGTTTTACTATTTCTCTGAATGTTTGAGATGAGGCTTGATGATTAGTATGATCTGCATTATTCGGACTATTGTCTCCATCTTTATTGTTATTTGTACAACGTTTCGACCGATATGCTCCCCGGCCTTCTTCAGGTATTTCTTGTCGGACTCGGGAACCTTCTCGGACTCGGGAACCTTCTTTTCGAACTCGGGAACTTTCTTGTCGTATTCTGGAGCCATCACAGAACTTTGAACCTAACCCTTTATTTAGTCCACGAGGGTATCCTGTTCTCATTCCGCTAACCATAGCTGGGGTAGGAGTTGTGTTAATTAATTATTTTTCTAACTGCTTTCACCCGGGATTGAACTCGGGTTCTAGAGATAACTGTCACTTAGAACTGTCTTAACCTAACTACCTTATCCACTAGGCCATGTGTCCGACAAGAAATGCCTGAAGAAGGCCGGAGAGCATATCGGCCGAAACGTTGTACAAGTAACATTGGTTTGGTTTGGTTTACGGCATATCAACCTCGGTGGGTCATTTAATGTCGACAAAGTTGTGAAATAAATTCATTCTTAATACATAATACAATTTTGTTTATAAATTCATGTTTTTCTATTTAACCTATAGATGGGACCCTAACAGGTACTACCACTCCGGGTCAGAGTGGACCAGGGAGCAATGATGATGAAGGGGTGCTCAACATTCCTCAAACCTCCAAAACTGGAACCTCACCATCAGATAGAGTTTAACGTCATTTCCAGGACATGTAGACCCTCAGTCACCACCTTCTAGCACCCATATGATAAAAAGGGGTTGGGGCTTGCCATAAGGGCAATAAGGTTGGGGCATTCATATAGACGCTAGGGCTTGATGTGACCAGCCGATTGATCGGAGGGGGCCTCTCCGACCGCCCGTCTAGCCCAAGGTAGGGCCAAAGTGGAGTATTGCAAGTCATGAACTGCTCAGCCACCTGGGTTCTATCCTTAAGCATCACGGGTCACCACCCACGGTCAACAGGTGGCCCCATTGGGCGGAGAGACAATTGGAAACATTGGACCAAAAATATATGACGTACTTGAAGACTGCTGGAATATTGTTGCGGGCAGAAAGAATTACGCGAATCAGTTACATTTTTTTTTTTTTCAAAATATATTACTATACTAAACCTGGGCTAATCAATGTTTGAGTCCGAAAGGCTTTTTTATTGTTTAGTTGAATGACACGAAATTTATACTAAATTATTCCTTAGTTTTAGGACTGAATTATGTTTTTAAAAAATACATTTTAATTTTAGGGTAATTTCATGTCAAATCATCCAGAAAAAGTAAAATTGTCTCCCAACCCCTTCATTTTTTTTTAAATTATTTTCCAAGTGGGGACTATGTTAAAGTTTTACCTTGTAACTATACAGAGGGAATATAATATATTTAAAATTTCTGTGGCTTGGTTAGGGGCCAGAATAAAGACACAACATAGGAAATGATTTTTAAAAATATATTAACAAAGAATAGTAGTACAAACATAAAAGGTAAAAGGTCACTCGCGAGTCTGTCTTATCAGCTATTCGCTGAAATATTAACTCTCGCGTGTGTGATAAATTACCATAACAATTATTATTTACTCCTTTTGAGTTTTCACATCAGCATTAGCTAATGGTATTTCACTGGAGTCTGAGTGACAGCAAGTCTCCTCAGGTCTCCAGGACTCTTCTGAGTATTCTGGCAGAATTCAGCAGTGCAGTGTTCTGAATGGTTTCAATACTTCCTCTGATTTCCAAACTTTCCAAACCCTTTTCCAATCCTTTTGGGATCGTTCCAAGTGCAACAACTACAATTGGTATAACTTTGACTTTATTATTATTATTATTATTATTATATTATTATTATTATTATTATTTTCTTTTCAACTTTCTATTTCTAATAATTCTTCACAGGGTCTTTACCCAAGACCTAGCATGAGGGAAGGTAGGGCTTATATGAATTCTATGTTCCATATATACTTTCGGGTGTTGCGTTTTCACTCAGATTAATAGTACTCTCCTAAAGAGATGAGCAGTTCCACAAAGTGCAATTTTTTTGTATTCTAAGTAGGCTGGGAATTGTCAGGTATCTTGTTAACTTGATTGTCTGCCCCTTTCTTAATCATCACCAGAGATCCTGCTCTTGAATTTAGTCGTCTTGGTGTTGTGGCCTGGTTAGAGAACCAGAATAAAGACACAAGAGAGGAAATGAGTTAAACAAATGTATTAACAAAGAACAGTATTACAAACATATACAAATGAAAAAGTGACTCGCGAGGCTGTCTTATCAGCTATCCACTGAAATATTAACTTTCGCTTAAGTGCAGAACCTGCTGCTATTCATAGTTGGAAGAGTTCATGTGTGCGTGGTAAATTGCCATCTATACATATATAAAGGAAAGTTGTGTGTATGTGTATGTCCGGAGGAAACTTCGAAAATAAAACAATTAACGACAATGTAAATATATATACACATTAACTATCACCAGGGCTTGATTTTCTCTACATATATAAAGTGAGGCTGTGTGTATGTGTATGTCCAGAGGAAACTTCGAAAATAAAACAATTAACGACAAAGTAAATATATATACACATTGAATATCACCAGGGCTTGGTTTTTAAGCAAAAATAATGAAGATTTTGTTTATATTCGTGAAGCTGATTAAAAAATGAAATTTAAATGATAACAGCATGGAATGTTTTGCATTTAGTATTTTAAATAGGCGACATTAATTTTTCTTGTCTTTTTTACATACGGATTTTAATGGGGCATCCTGTGAGGATCCGTCTCGCGATTCAACAATAATGGATCTGTGAGACTACCTATTTTACCCCTCCCCCTCTACCCAGGCGATGCTGCGTAGCCGCTTCTAGTAAAAAATAATACAGGATTGAACACCGATTTCCTGTCATCTTTTTTGACAACTAATGTTCAATTTGCAATCTAACCGGCCTGTGAGCGGGGCTTAGAATATGTTATCTGTAACTCCTGCTGAGAGTTTAGACCCCCATCCCACCAAAAACAGTGGTGTCCTGGCTAATCTGCATCTGATGGTGAGGCGCCAGTTCTTGAAATCTTGAGAGTATGGAGTACTCCTACTTGCTATTACTCCCAGGTCCACTTTGACCGAGCGCTGCAGTACCTGCTGGAGTCCCATTTGTGGGTCAAATAGATATGTTTAGAAATATTTATGTATCTCATAATAATAAATTTAAACCTAACCTAACCCTAACCCTAATCCTAAACGTAAATAAGAAATAAAGAGGAAACTTCACGCTTTTTTTTTGTATTCTTCTTCTTCTTCTTCTTCTTTCTTCTTCTTCTTCTTCTTCTTCTTCTTCTTCTTCTTCTTCTTCTTCTCTTTCTTCCCCTAATCCTAAAATAAAAAAACCCCTTAAAAAAAAAACAAAAAAAATTATAATTTGGTTGGTGTTTTTTGCTATCACAATGCAGGTGTAAAGAAAAATTATAAGGTAACAATGGTGTTGTGTGTTAACCTGAAATTTATTCTTGAATTTTCGAAATAAAATCTCTTTTTCAGAAGATCACTGGAACTGAAGTCGTCTTGTTATGGCATTTCTACGCACGAGGATACGGTCATTCATACGTACACCCGCGCGTGGATACAGTCATAACGTCACAGTCTACACGCATTTTCATGCACATGTGCATGATAACATATGCACACGTACAAACAACCCCTCCCTCAGAAAAAGCGCTTTCATGTAAACATGCAACACGAGAATACAGTTATAAAAAATACCAGCTGTAACATTTTTTTTAAAAATTTCATTTAGCTAGAAATGCCATAACAAGAAGACTTCAGTTCCAGTGATTTTCTGAAAAAGAGATTTTGTCTCGAAAATTCAAGAATAAATTACAGGTTAACAAACAACACCATTGTTACCTTATTATTTTTTCTTTACACCTGCATTGTGATAGCCTTCAAAATCAACCTCCAAACTAATATATACACAATGCTTCAAGCAAATTATAAAACTAAGTAAAAGCGAGGATCTAGCAAACACCTTATATGTCCAAAAATCTCAACAGACATAAACAAAGAGGATATAAAAGGAATGTATTCAGAAGTTAAAGCCGGTGAATAGAATGTTTAACAAACTCCTGATTGATATGGTTCTGTTTTTGTCAATCGCTCAGCAAATATCAGCTCAGTCGGTGAGGTGTAGAATATGCTAGATATATCCCCTGCAGACTTATGACTTCTCCTACATACAAAAGGATATGTCATTTAAATCGAATGTGAGCCTCTAGTTCTGGAGATCTCGGATGTGTTGAATACTCTTTCTTTGCATTTCCTCTTAGACTCACTCTGCCGCGAAGTGGTAGTACATGTTAGAAACTCAACTATTGGTAAAATAGGTCTGTTTTAAAAAATAGGGCCCGAGGTGAACATCCTGTTTGCTGGGCCATATTTTTAGATAGTGTGTGCTAGCACCCCTTAAGCACTCTAATCTGGGCTGGCTAAATAGCCTACAATTAAAAGTGGATATATAGGCTGTATAATATTCGGTCTGATCTTACTTCGTTTAGCTATACTGCATTTGACACTCCTCTATTCCTTGTAAGTTTTGTCTTGTTAATTGTTTATACTTTATTATTCTATGATTATGTAAGTATCCGTTAGCACCGGATACTGGAGTTGAATGAATATATTAAGCCCTTAATTTCTTCTGTGTACCATTTCACCTCAACCATACAACAGATTGGGGACGAAGGAAATCGAAAAATCGAAACTTAAGCATCAGATTAGTGACAAGGCGTCGGGGAAATTATAATTTATATTTAATTATATTTAATCTGGTATCAAAGTCTACAATATGTATAACATGCTTATACATATATATGTGTGTGGGGTGGGGGTCATTTATTAATGACTAAATAGATCTTGTTTAGTTTTTTTGTTTGTTTTTTTTAGAGTCAGTGTTGAAATTTTATCCTTCATGGATTTAACATATCTGTTTATCTTTATTTTTATTTTTGGAGGTATTTTGAAAAAATATTTAAGAATTGAAATTTCCCTTAAACTTTTTTCACATATATGTTATAACTCTGTCGTGTGTGTGTGTGTGTGTGTGTGTGTGTGTGAAAGAGAGAGAGAGAGAGGGTATATGAAATAACCTTCTGTAATGATTTGTGTGTGTGTGTGTGTGTGTGTGTGTTGTTGTGATTTTGTGTAGGCCTACCAGATAGACTGGCTCATAGCCTTAAATAGTCAACGAAAGTGGATATATATGCTGAATAATATTTGGACTCGGACTGATATCACTGTGTGTGCCTATAGCGTCCATTCTCTATTCCCTGTAAGTTTTCTCTTGTTACTTGTCTGTACTTTATTGTTCTGTTTTTGTAAGTATCCGTTAGCTCCGGATATTGGTGCTGAATAAATATATTAAGCACTCAGTTTCTTCTGTCTATCATTCCACCTCGATGATATAACAATGACCATTATTATATGCTGCGATATAGCTAATATTTCTACGGTTTATTATTTAAGAAACTCTGTTTAGAATTTAAAACAGCTTAAATCGACGAGGTTATTTAAAAAGGTGATGTTATGTACAAATTCTTTAGCGTAATTATTATGGTCAACTCGGAATTTGGGGATTGAAAGAAAACAGTAATCGGAAGAGAAGAGAAAGAAAAAGAAATAAGAACAAAGGTTAAAGTTTGGAAGGGTAAAAACTCAACGGGTGGCCAACAAAAGACCAAACGAATGACCCCGGAACTAGATTTAAAAATAATAACGGAAGTTCCCGGTTTTGACCGAAAGCGGAAGTGGGTGACCCTCCCACCCCGGGACGAGAAACGGAAGAAATGAAAAATCTCGGCTAGGCCTTCGTGAGGGGAGGGCGGGGCTTTCCGAGTTCCCCATAATGTAGTACCGAACATGATTTACGATAGAATAATTTGACCTTATCTCTCTCTCTCTCTCTCTCTCTCTCTCTCTCTCTCTCTCTCTCTCTCTCTCTCTCTCTCTAGAAGTCTAGAAAGGAATTGTGACTATAATTGCGTTGTTTCTGAACTAACGACTATTACTACTGCTAACGACTACTACTACAACTCGACTGGCCCTATGCAATTCTACTTTTTTGTAATCTAAAAAACTTCGTTTAATAAAAATTGAATAATCTAAAATCCATTATAAATCAGGTAGCATATTCAGAAAGAGCAAATTTTTGTTCAACATTTCGTTGAATGTGTTTTTCTATATTCTAATTTTCTTAAAATCAACAAAATTAAAAAAAAAAAAAATAATGACCAAAAATCTTGTTCAATCAAGAAAAGAAATGAAAAAATACACATTTCAGTTTTCAAAGAAATTCTGAATATTCAAATTATATCATTTTTTTTTTTACTTTAAATGCTTATTCGTCTGAAAAGGAAAGAACTAATAATTGAGGAAACTGAAAATTTATACTTTTATTTTAACGTTTTTTCATCATCATCGCAAGCAGCACGGATATCCATGACAATCTCACGCCAACCTTCCCTATCACTCATTGCCCCTGGGTGTTCCTCTGCGCAGCATCCAGAATCCCCGCATAGTTGGTCAATGTAGGTCCTTAGTGGGCGTCCTACGTTAGCTTGTCCATGTGTTGGCTTCCACTGGAGAACGTCGCTTATGAGCTCGTCGCCGCTTCTCCACACCTGCATGCCTAGTCCGTCTCACCCGATTGGGGCAGGTGACTATATAGTAGCTTCTTTGTTGCTGCTTCCACGACTTCATTTTGCAGGTAGCTTATTCTCAAGGCGCTTTGTTAGGGTCCCGCAGCCATACAGCAGTACTGATATAACCACTACCTGGAAGAATTGTCACTTTAGCTTGTCAGTGAAATGTGATATGTTTTATTGTTTTTTCTTTCGTAAACGTTCAGATTAGAAAAATAATCTAAGTGGAATTCATTTAAATAATTACCTCTAACGTTTTAGTAAAGTTTGTTTTTTAATACATAGTTAAAAGTGTAATATTATGAAAAATGTAAAAAAAAAAAAGTTCATAAACGAGTAATGTTTATTTCGCTTAGGCCATTTACGAGATTTATTTTATTTGTTGAACCAGAGAACGCACGTCATTTAAAATGTCTATACTGTTTTTATATCTTCTAGATATGAATAAGGAGAAGAATAACTAATATATATATATATATATATATATAAAGTAAAAATATAACAAAAGACTTAGAATTTTTGTTTTATAGTCTATTTCAGAAAACTTAGACAAAGTGTCTAACTCTCCCAAACCATCAGATGCGAATGATGAATTCTTTATTACTTTTAAGGCATTTGAAAACAGATTTTTTTATTGTCCTGTTACTCTCAGCTGTGGGGTAATAAAAAAGATATTTTACCATTTGTTGTCGGTAATTTGTTAGGAATTTCTGTTAAATCAATCTCTTCCAGATTTCAACTAAAATGGACGACCCCAGTTCATTTAGATTTCATATATTTACTTGTTTATTTCTTCCTCATATCTTCCTATTTTCTTTAATTTATTTTTATTTTATTTTATTTTCATTTTTTATTTTTTAATATTTTTTCTAAATTATTATATACATATATATATATATATGAATATCCAAGAAAACCTGTTTTATCTACTTAATTATTTAACTAATTCAAAATATACATATGCATATATATACATCCATACAAACACACACATGTCCATACACATGCATATATATATACACACACACACACACACACACACATATATATATATATATATATATATATATATTATTCATATTTTGCTTGAAGGCAATTATAATGCATGTATCGCATAAAATTCGATAATTATAGAAAATAATCTTGACAAGTAAATCCCGGCAAAGGATGGCTCGCTATGCAGAACACCGTACAGACTGTTTCGACTTTATTAAGTCTCTTCAGCGATGTATACTAACAACCCTCCGACAGGAATCGAAACCGGGACTTCACAGGCATAGTCAGAGACCATATCCGTTCGGCCGCCGGTACATAGCGAACAATCCCTGCGAAATTAGCCTTGTCAATGATACTACACGCCTCTAAATATATATACTAATCCTATTTGTAAACTCGTGTGGTAAGAAAAAGACCGGCAAACAATTTGTTAGTAAAAAATGTATTCCCAAACTTCACCGGGGAAAAAAGTTTTAAATAAGAAAAGACCAAGAGGATCGTACCAACCGAAAATAATCGATTAACACTATAACACGACCAAAAAAACATATGTATAAAAATGAGCATGTATAAGCCGCTAGGATTGTCTAAAGTTAAAATGTAAAGAGTGCTCGATACCGAAGTAGAGCAAATAGTTAAGTTAATCCTAATGAGTCAGATATACCTACTAAGAGTTTTGCTTAGTAGCTCATCAGGGCATTCAAAAGAATCAAGTGTCAGATTCTTGCCCTGATGAACTACTAAGCGAAACTATTAGTAGGTATATCTGACTCATTACGATTAACTTTACTATATATATATATATATATTATATATATATATATATATATATATATATTTGAGGTGAATGTTAGTATTTGTATCCGTTTTAGGAGATACGTATACCAGGTTTGGGCTTAGGTGTGAAGCATTAACGTACTTATTATGCTAATAATATCTGAAGACTCTGGTTTGTTTTGAGTGTCATTTATTTAGCCGGTCAGTCAGTCGAAGGGATATATATCATCACGAGTCGCCACCCACGGCCAACAATTGGCCACATTGGGGGAGTCGTACCCCCCTGCAGAGGTGTAATCGGTGTATTTTAACGACTCAGCCGACGGGGCAGAATTATAGGTAGAGAAGTAATGATGAAAAAATATGTAAGATACAAAAAAACAATTATAGCTAAATATAGATAATAGATTGACTTGTGCCAAATTTGATTCAGTGAAAGAAATTACTTCCGGTGTTTCTACCAACAACATAATTTGTCACCCTAATCATTAGTCGATGATCTCTAGCCAGATTATAATAAACAGATTGTCAAGGAATTCCCAGAATTCCAATTATTACCGTATTGTCTCAAAATAATATTTACCTCCAATATGATATTTTTCTTCATTTTTTGATCCAGGGTTCGTCCTACCTGACTTTTTACCCCCAAATCCTATTTTCCTCGCTTTTTCTCATTTTCTCTCAAAGATTCTCATTATTTTTATTCAACCTTTGTCATTTTCCTTTCTATCAAAGCTATGTTTTATTTTCCCTATTTTTTTATCTCCCTTTTTTTTTAGTCAGTACAGTTTATCGGGCGCTGATTAACACAAGGACAGTCCCAATAAAGCGCTGGAAAAAAAAATTGAAGTCTTGTGTAACGCATCAGTTAATTCAACAGAGAAATCGATTAGGCTTACCATCAAAGATTTTTCCACAGATCAGTTGAAAAAAATACCATGCGGTGATTAATCGCCACTGTAGTGGAGGCGCATTGTGTAATGGTTAGAGTTGTAGGAAATGAACTCATTGAGAAAAGTTCAAATCCTAAACGAGGCTAGAATTATATGGATTATTTGGACTATTTTTCTCAACTTTATTGTTATCTGTACAACGTTTCGACCCAAATGCCCTCCGGCCTTCATCAGGTATTTCTTGTCGGACTCGCGAACCTTCTTGTACTCGGGAACCATCTCGGACTCAGGAAGCTTCTTGTCGTAATCGGGAACCTTCTTGTCGTAATCTGGAACTTTCTTGTCGTAATCAGGAACCATCACGAAAAAAAAAACATATGAGTCTAGGTAAAAAAAATCATACATAAGTGAATGGGTAGATATTCCCGAGTCCGAGATGGTTCCAGAATCCAAGAAGGTTGCAGAGTCCTTCAAGAAATACCTGAAGAAGGGCGGAGGGTACATCGGCCGAAACGTGGTCGGACTCGGGAGCCTTCTTGTGGGATATAATAATCTTGTCGAAACGTTGTACAGATAACAATAAAGATGAGGACAATAGTTCGGATAATCCAAATAATACTAATTATCAAGCCTCATCTAAAAGATTCAGAGAAACTGGACGAGGCTGTTTGCATTTCACATTACAATTATTAGCGAGTGGCTCGCCGATCAAAGAAAGGTGGGGAGGAGTTTTTTTGCCCTCCCGAGTGTACAACCCAGGGCAATGATTTTGATTGACCGTCCAATCAAACGCGACCTCGGGAGGGTTTTTTTTCTACTCCTCCCCGATGTTTACACTGTAATACCATTGGTGCGGTGTTTCTATTGGCTGGTCAATCATAACTGCGTGTTCAGTGGTATGGTCCCCATAAAAGAAAACCCGAAAAGGGGAACAAAGCAAATCAAATGCTGATTCCATGGCTACGAAACTCAGGACCCTTGTCGCCTCTTCACCACTCCTTCCCGTTACTTTGTCACACAAAGTCCTGAACTTGACCATTTCAAGCCAGTCGTAATTAGCTGTATATCGCCAATCAACTCACTAACTCCGACTTCGACCTCGACATCGAAAACCCCTTTGTTGTTGTACATGATTTTAGTCACTTTAGGATGAATAAAGGTATCGTTATCATTGGCATTTCAGTCTCGGAAGACTATGATAAAGTTTTTTTTTTATGTGCCCCTGAAGTTACAGCGCTTCCTGTGACTGTGAAGTCCGATGTTTTAAAAACATTCTCGACCACAGATGTCACATGTGAATGTTGTCCCCGCAGATGTTGATGTGCCGGTGCTTTGTTGTCGCTGCTTTCTTCTGAACCTCTTAGCTTCATGGTGTTGCGTCAGGGTGGCTTCGGTTATTTTCAGACCCAGCCCGAAACGAGAAAATCCGAACCAGCTCTTCAATATTCCTGTGGATCAAACAAAACAACGTGGGTACATGAAATCCGAACGAGCAGATTCATCAGGTCTGTTTACCAATAGCTTGGAAGAGAACGGATATCATTCTCGCATCGTCCAGGGTTTACCTGGACGATGCGAGAATGACATCCGTTCTCTTCCAAGCTATTGGTAACCAATTGTATTTCCTGCGATAATACCCATTTTGTTAAACACGCCTTCATTGACGACATTGATTAATAGTTAATTAATAATTCCCCCTATATTTAACACAATAAAACTTTGAATAAAGGTTAATTTTTGAAAGTCTGTTGTAATTGAATCTAACAATGGAAAGTGGTCATTACAAACGACAATTTTTGTCTCATTTTCACTTTCTCAAAATTTTCTTTTCAACGCCATTCTTTCTTTCCTTAAAGTTAAGTTTGTTTTTTTTTTTTTGTTTTTTTTTGTTTTTTCTTGTTTTCTTTTCGATTTTTTTTTTTCTCTTGTGAATATTTTGTTTTTTCGTTAATTATTTATTTCGTTGTAGTGATAACATCTTGATGTTTCAAACCAACAGCAAACTAAAATGCATAGATATATTTACATAAGTAATAAAAAGAATTCGTTTATACTTCTCTTGTCTACCTTTTTGGCAAGTAAACAAACAGATTTTCCCTGTCAATACATTCAGTAAAATTCAAACTTTTTGACGCACTTTGAATATTAAAACTTTAATCAAATAAGAGAAACAACGATTACCCAATATTCGTTGGGTTTTTTCCAAAGAAAGAAACTCTACTCCTAAATATAATTAGACCTGTCATCTAGATAGATAGATTTGTGCAGAATGCTTATATATATATATATATATATATATATATATATATACTAGCAAATATATGCACCCTCCGGGTGCAAGTATTTAATTTTTAATGTAATAAAATATTGTATTAAATTAGAAAGGCTAATGAAACTAAATAAGAATACAGATAAAAAGATTTGAAACAGAGGGAGTATAATAAAAGATTTGAAACAGAGGGAGTATAATAAAAAATGGAACAACTGAAACTTACTCTTCCATCAATCTCGTCTTTCATTGTTATTTTTTCTAATTTAAGTATTTAGTTAAAAGAGGAAGTAAAGAATAAAATGACAGTTATTTTATCTTGTTAATGGATTTCATTTAAGATTTATTGAAGAGATTTTTGCTTATATTCATTAAAATAAAACCAAACAGTTAGAAATCAATAATACTAAGCAAATATTTATTAAATTCGATTTTTTAATATTAATATGCAAATTAGCCTTCCCGTTTACACTGTAAACCGCTATTTTGTTGTATATATAAATATAATTGCATGTTATTAGTATGTAGATATGGTTAACAGTATTGATAATGTAAGACAATTTTATTAATAATTGAGGTTTAGATAAAAATAAAATCGTGGAGAATGTGATGTCAATAACTAAGAGAATTGTGACTTGAGTAGGAATATAGTTTCGGTTACAGACAGAAAATCACACAATCTCTATTATAATAAGATATATAAAGATAATCTACTGAGTCAGACGAACCTACTGTTAGTTTCGCATAAAGCTTTATGCGAAACTAACAGTAGGTTCGTCTGACTCAGTAGATTATCTTTATTACTTGGCTCTACTTAGGTATCGAGCACTTTTTACAAATTAGCTTCTCCTAGCGGTTATATGAATATATATATATATCTTATATACATATATATACATATAAATTGTTTTTTCTTTTGGCCAAATACTATACCAATAGATTATTTTCTGTTGGTACTAATATCTTGGTCTTTTCTTTTTTTCAAAATTTTTTTTCTTCCTGGTTGATGTTTGGTAGTATATTTTTACAATCAAACTCTCTGCCGGGTTTTTTCTCTCCGCAAGGATCTACCAACACGCTTGGTATATTAAATTATATATATATATATATATATATATATATATATATATATATATATATATATATATATATATATATATATATTGGTTTGGAAGTTGATTGTGAAGGCTATCACAATGTAGGTGTAAAAAAAAATGATGAGATAACAATGGTGTTGTTTGTTAACCTGTAATTTATTCTTGATATTTCGAGATAAAATCTCTTTATCAGAAGAACACTGGAACTGAAGTAGTTGTCGTCTTGTTATGGCATTTTTAGTTTTTTAAAAATGCCATAACAAGACGACAACTACTTCAGTTCCACTGTTCTTCTGAAAAAGAGATTTTATCTCGAAATATCAAGAATAAATTACAGGTTAACAAACAACACCTTTGTTACCCTATTATTTTTTCTTTACACCTGCATTGTGATAGCCTTCAAAATCAACCTCCAAACCAATATATACACAATGCTTCAAGTAAATTATAAAACTCACTTTCTCTCTCTCTCTCTCTCTCTCTCTCTCTCTCTCTCTATATATATATATAATATATAATATATATATATATAATATATATATATATATATATATATATATGTATATATATATATATATAAACCCCTCCGCACGAGCAGGATGCGACACCAGGTCAATTTCTTAAGCGGAGTTTAACAGGTTTTGAATTCAGAGTTTTCCTTCTCCTTGACTGGTTACCTAACCAATTTTAAAGAGAGAGAGAGAGAGAGAGAGAGAGAGAGAGAGAGAGAGAGAGAGAGAGAGAGAGAAAGGTAGGAATCCAATTCTCCCTCCAACTATGGATAAATAACAGGACAGACTTGGTTCTTTAAATTTGGTTAGGTAACCAGTCAAGGAGAAAGAAAACTCTGAATTCAAAACCTGTTAAGCTCCTCTTAAGAAATTGACCTTGTGTCACATCCTGCTCGTGCGGAGGGGTTTATAAATATATATATATATATATATATATATATATATATATATATAGAGAGAGAGAGAGAGAGAGAGAGTGAGAGAGAGACATAGACACAGAGAGAGACATAGGCAGACAGACAGACAGACAGAGACAGAGAGAGAAGGTGGGAGAGTGATTAAGATAGATATACATACATAGTAATAGCAATGTCATAATTTTTACAGATAACTGCCGTATCCACACATACCTACCCCATACACACACACACACACACACACACATATATATATATATATATATATATATATATATATATATATAGAGAGAGAGAGAGAGAGAGAGAGAGAGAGAGAGAGATGCATGCATACATACATATTCAAACGCCCATTTCTTTGCTTGGGCTTTTACAGAAATTCAATTTTCAAATTCTTTACCGAAAATCATTTATATTTAATTTTGGATGGCTTTCATTATTCGCCTTTTTTTGGTGGTGGGGGGGGGGGGCTTTTTTTTTCATTTTCTATCATTTTTCTCAGCCTTCGCCAAATCTACTTCCTTTATTCATTTCTCTCACCACATAACCGAAGCGCATCTACAATTGTATCGATTGTCTACACTTGTTTGGATGGGGTAGCTATTGAAAAATGGTACCTTCCCTAGTTGCCAGGGTTTGCCACTAGACGGCATTGCAACCTTGCTATTTGAACACAACTCTGGATAATTAACGCTCTTCTTCTCATCTGGGATCTTCAGACATACACTGTGTTTGTCCGTTTGTACATGGGGGCAAGGCATCTCCAACTATAGGCTTATACGTGTGCCTTTACGTGGCCCCTATTATACTCTATCTCAATAGAGGTGTTTAGCTCCCCTGCTTTTTTAATTGCCGTGTGACTATATCTCTAGAGAGACTTTCTCCACCTCCTGTGCGAAGTAAGTGACAACCTTTTGATGTAGGACTCTCATCTCTTCGTTTAAGTCTTCACTCTTCAAGAAATGTTTTCCTTTGTGTTTTGTATTGTATGTTAAATGTTGCTCAGACTATAAAGTCTGTATTTGATATGTTATATCTTTTTTGGAATTTCTTGTATATATTTACCTATGTTCAGAGTCTTTTCTGAGGCCACCTAAGGTATTATAAGAATTGGTATTAGCTAACGGGTCGTGCTGGCGTAAAGTCAGTCGGGTTTTGCTCCTGGTTGGAGTTAGTTGCTGTGTCTAGCCACACTGATGAGACGTGAAACGTCGAAACACGGTGTCTGTGGGTGTCTTATATATATATATATATATATATATATATATATATGAAATAAATATTTTTAGTTCATACTGTCGGATTCACTTCCATTCACTTTTCATATATATATATATATATATATATATATATATATATAGAGAGAGAGAGAGAGAGAGAGAGAGAGAAAGGTATGAATCTATTTCTCCCTCCAACTATAATATATATATATATATATATATATATATATAGAGAGAGAGAGAGAGAGAGAGAGTAAGATTCATTTTCCCAACTGTATTAGCGCTAAGTGAAATGCAATTACCACGTCCAGGATTTGAACTCGGGGCGACGAGACCATTTCCCATGAATTTAACCACTACACAACGCGCTTCCTATATATATATATATATATATATATATATATATATATATATATATATATATATATATATATATATATATATATATATATATATATATATATATATATATATATATATATATATATATATATATATATATATATATATATATATATATATATATATATATATATATATATATATATATACATATATATACATATATATATATATATACATATATATATATATATATATATATATATATATATATATATATATATATATATATATATATATATATATATATATATATATATATATATATATATATATATATATATATATATATATATATATATATATATATATATATATATATATATATATATATATATATATATATATATATATATATATATATATATATATATATATATATATATATATATATATATATATATATATATATATATATATATATATATATATATATATATATATATATATATATATATATATATATATATATATATATATATATATATATATATATATATTATATATATATATATATATATATATATATATATATATATATATATATATATATATATATATATATATATATATATATATATATATATATATATATATATATATATATATATTAGGAAGCGCGTTGTGTAGTGGTTAAATTCATGGGAAATGGTCTCGTCGCCCCGAGTTCAAATCCTGGACGTGGTAATTGCATTTCACTTAGCGCTAATACAGTTGGGAAAATGAATCTTACTCTCCCTCCAGCAGACTGGGCTCTTTAACCTTGGTTAGGCAACCGATCTAGGAGAAGGAAAACTCTGAATTCAAACCTGTTAAACTCCGCTTAAGAAAATTGACCTTGTGTCACATCCTGTTCGTGCGGAGGGGTTGGGAAATATATATATATATATATATATATATATATCTTTTTGTCAGAGGAAAAATAAATGCATTTTATTCTACTTTTATTGCAAATAAAGAAGAGGATGATGATGAAGATAAAAACAAGAGGAAAGAAAAAAAAGACGAAAAGCAGAGGAAATTAGCAACAAAGATGAATTGCAAAAAAGAAGGTAAAACTAAAATGTGAAAGAAAGAGAAGAGAGAGAGAGAGGAGGAGAATGAGTGGGAGAGACGGAGGAAAAAGAGAGTGAAAGAATTAGTGAAAGAGAGGGTAGAGAGAGCCATAGAGAGAGATAAGGTGGGGAGAGAGCCAGAGAGAGAGAGGGGGAGAGAAATGGAAAGAGAGAGAGTGAGTGAAGAGAGAGGGGGAAAGAATGAGTGAGAGAGAGGGTGGAGAGAGTCAGAAAGAGAGAGGGGAGAGCGAGAGGGGTGGGAAGAGAGAGAGGGGGAGAATGAGTGAGGGAGAGAGAGCCAGAGAGAGAGAGGGGTGGAGAGAGCAAGAGAGAAGGGGAGGAGAGTGAGAGGGGTAAGAGGAGAGCAAAGAGAGAGAGAGAGGGGAAAATACAGAGAGAGAAAGGGAGAGTGCAAGAGAAAGGGGGAGAGAGTGAGAGAGAGCTGGAAGAGAGAGAGAGAGAGAGAGGAAAGTGGAAGAGAAAGAGAGACATCGGTGGGAGAATAGAGAGGGGATATAAGGGGGTAAGGAAAGGGGGATAGATGAGGGAGAGAGCCAGAGAAAGAGTGAGGGGAGAAAGCCATAGAGAGAGAGACAGAGATAGACAGTGAGAGAGACACACAGAGAGTGAGAGGGAGAGCCAGAGAAAGAGAGAGAGAGAGGGTGAGAGCTAGAGAGACAGAGAGAGGATAGCCAGATAGAGTCTGTGTGTGTGTGTGTGTGAGAGAGAGAGAGAGAGAGAGAGAGAGAGAGTGTGCTAGTGTATTTATATGTGTGTTTATATCTCCATGTTTTTTTTCTATTTCTTATAACGCAGATACAATTCTCTTCCGACCTTCAACCCAGAAACATTTTCTTTGAAGACGCAAGCGACAATATGCAAATAATCAACTTGCTTTTCTTCTTCCCCACAAAATACAAAGGCTGCGTTTTTTATTCACGGAAATTTCCTCTCCGATAAAAAGAAAAAGGATCATTTCTTATTTGGCGACATTTTTTCCCGCCTATTGTATTCCATCTTCCATTTTTCTTTTTCTTCTGTTTAAACAATTTCATTTCATTATTCTTTTTTTAAATTTGTCTTCTTTTTTTTTCTAGTTCTTCTTTCATCTTTAATTCTTTCTAGTTTTTCAATACTCTTTCATTTTTCTTTCATTCATTTTTTTCTTTTTTTTTCTTTTACATATTTTAATCATTTTTGGATATTTTTTTTCGTTTATATTTCAATTTGTCTTTTCGTCAATTTTTTTTTCTTCCTTTATTTGCGAATTATCATTCTTCGCATCTTCGTATCGCCATTTTCCTCTCTTTCAGTTATTCTTTCTTTTCTTCTTTATTTCTTTCGTTATTCATTCACGTTTATCTTTCTCTTTCTTATAATCTTTATTCCCCAAAACCTTTATACACACATTCTTTTTTAACGAACTCTTTCATTATTTTTATTCCTCTTCTTTCATTCTTCACTTTTTAAAATCTTTCTCTTTGTTCAAGTTTTATTCTCTTGCAAATAAAAGAGACGAAAGAAGGAATGAAAGAAGGAAAGAGTCGAAGGAAATGATGAAGAAAACGAGAGAAAGAATTGAAGTAAAAGAAAGAAAGAGTTGAAGGAAAGGAGAAAGAAAATGAAAGAAAGAGTCGAATGAAAAGGGAAGAAAAAGAATGAAAGAGTCGAATGAAAAGAAAAAAGAAAGAAAGCGTCGAGTGAAGAAAGGAAGAAAGAAAGAAAGAGTCGAGTGAAGAAAGGAAGAAAGAAAGAAAGAGTCGAGTGAAGAAAGGAAGAAAAGAATGAAAGAGTCGAGTGAAGGAAGGAAGAAAAGAAAGAAAGAGTCGAGTGAAGAAAGGAAGAAAAGAATGAAAGAGTCAAGTGAAAAAGGAAGAAAAGAAAGAAAGAGTCGAGTGAAGAAAGGAAGAAAAGAAAGAAATAGTCAAGTGAAAAAAGGAAGAAAAGAAAGAAAGAGTCGAGTGAAGAAAAGAAGAAAAAGAATGAAAGAGTCGAAGGAAAGGAGTAACAAAATAATGAGTGAATGAAGTTATAATAATTTCCTTCACTCATTATTTTGTTTTTTCCTCCAATACTTTTTTAATTTATTTTTCTTTCTTTTCCTCAATTCGTCTATTATTTCTTTGATTTTCTTTATTTCTCTTTTCTTTCGTTCGCCATTTCTGTCTTTCTTCCTTCTCTTTTGTTCTTAATTACTTTAATCTTTCTTTCCTTATACTTTCCTTCTTTTCCTCCTCTTTTCATTCCGCACTTTCGTTCTTTTTTTCCACTTCTCATTCGACTTTTTTTGTATTTCTTCCTCTTTTCCTTCTACAATTTATTTTCCTTCCTCCTTTCATTCGACTCTTTCATTCATTTTTCTCTTTTCAATCGGCTATTGCTTTCTTTTACCTCCTTTTTCCCCTATTTCATTCTTTTTCTTCCTCCTTTTCTTCAACTCTTTCTTTTTGTTACTCCTTTCCTTCGACTCTTTCATTCTTTTTCTTCCTTTCTTCACTCGACTCTTTCTTTCTTTTCTTCCTTTCTTCACTCGACTTTTTCTTTCTTTCTTTTTTCTTCCTCGACTATTTCATTCTTCCTCCTTTCCTTCAACTCTTTCTTTTGTTCCTCCTTTCCTTCGACTATTTCATTCTTTTTCTTCCTTTCTTCACTCGATTCTTTCTTTCTTTTCTTCCTTTCTTCACTCGACTTTTTCTTTCTTTCTTTTTTCTTTTCATTCGACTCTTTCCTTCTTTTTCTTCCTCCTTTCCTTCAACTCTTTCTTTTTGTTACTCCTTTCCTTCGACTCTTTCATTCTTTTTCTTCCTTTCTTCACTCGATTCTTTCTTTCTTTCTTCCTTTCTTCACTCGACTTTTTCTTCTTTCTTTTTTCTTTTCATTCGACTCTTTCCTTCTTTTTCTTCCTCCTTTCCTTCAACTCTTTCTTTTTGTTACTCCTTTCCTTCGACTCTTTCATTCTTTTTCTTCCTTTCTTCACTCGATTCTTTCTTTCTTTTCTTCCTTTCTTCACTCGACTTTTTCTTTCTTTCTTTTTTCTTTTCATTCGACTCTTTCATTCTTTTTCTTCCTCCTTTCCTTCAACTCTTTCTTTTTGTTACTCCTTTCCTTCGACTATTTCATTCTTTTTCTTCCTTTCTTCACTCGATTCTTTCTTTCTTTTCTTCTATTCTTCACTCGAGCTTTCTTTCTTTTTTTCTTTTCATTCGACTCTTTCTTTCGTTTTCTTCATCATTTCCTTCGACTCTTTCTTTCTTTTCTTCCTTTCTTCATTCGACTCTTTCATTCTTTTTCTTCCTCTTTTCCTTCGACTCTTTCTTTCTTTTTCTTCAACTCTTTCTTTTGTTTTCTTCATCATTTCCTTCGACTCTTTCCTTCTTTTTCTTCCTCCTTTTCTTCCACTTTTCCTTTCCCCTTTCCTTTCTTTCAACCCTTCTTTCTTTTTCTTCCTCCTTTCCTTCGTTTCCACATTTCTTTCTTAATTTATTTTCTAACTCTATTCATCTGACTGTGCAAATAAAAAAAGGAGGCGAATCTAATTAATAAATCCTCTGGGTCTGTTGCTTCTGTCGCTTCTGTCGCTTCCCATGTTGGTCATTATTAAATAATCTACGACAAAGAAATAAACTTAGACTTCTTTCTTGTTGAACCAATGTCGCCTTTTCTTTCGCTAATCAGAAACTTGGAAAAGAAAAATTGAAATTCTGGCAAAAATTGAAATACTTGCCTAAGGAACACAGTACCAATTCCACAGTTTATATATATATATATATATATATATATATATATATATATATATATATATATATATACTTCCCACCAAATCAGCTAATTTTCCCATCTTCAGAATGTAGCTAGTGTGTTCCTCTTGTTGTTACTTTGATGAGCTTGCTTCATTGGTTATATATATATA